>CATIWQ010160714.1:0-20161 GCA_949673415.1 Euphorbia schlechtendalii
GGTTTGATCAACTTTAGCTTTCACTTGCGTACCTTACAACTTTGCTTTGCTTTCTACTTATACTTTCTATTTTGAAGTTTATGATATGTCTATGTGTCATAATGCGTATTTCGTGCTAAGTCTTTTATGTTAATCAAGTTATACGTGTTGGCGTTAATTTTAAGAGTAGTTTCAGGGTTAACAATATCTTGTATAATCACTGGATCTATGATATAACGCTGTTTAGTGAGCCAACATTTTTGGAATGGTAACTTGCTAAATGTGGCTATGTGAGAGCGACTCGTACTAAGCATAGTATTGATATTGTCCAAGTTTATATAACAGTCTTATCTCATTTGCGCTAGACTTAGAAAAGTTATTTCATGTGTTGCTCTGCGGTGAATTATTGAACATCTGAGTGTGTTGAACCGGATTGTTAGATTAATCTAGAGTGTCGTAACACTTGTGTTGAACTTACATGTTTTCTTTGTTATACTTGTTCTTAGTGAAAATCTATTAATTTAGAGTCTCTAATCTATCACATCTATATTTACTCAATTTTTCATTCTAATCTTCCTATCCATAAAAATCTCTAATCTATTTATATTTTATTTTATTTTACTTTTATGCTTCCCTAGTTATCTTTAGACCTGGTTCCTTCCCTGTGGGTTTGATATCTTTTAAAACTACATCGCAACTGTATACTTGCAGTTATCATCATTTTTCTATGTGATAAGGGGTATTGATAACACCTACATTTATTTGTCAACAAGTTTTTGGCATAGTTATTAGCCAATAGTTCATGAGATTTTGGAACAATTATAGATTAAACTTATCAGTAGAAAAGTGGCAAACAATCGTTGGATAATCTGATACCCTATTGAATCGTTGAAGAAGACATGAGCTGCCTCTTTTTTCTAGCGATCAAATTTTTTATTAAGATTTTAAGATTCTCAAATATTGTGAGTTGATTGATCCTTCCTCAACCGACTCTAGGATTTCTAAATCGCAACCACGTAATTTTGAGCAAGCTGAATCTAATCCACTCAGCTATGAGTTGTCTGGTCTACCCAAAGTTCTCGAGTGAACATCATAGTCTAATAGTTGATCAGATGTAACCAGGGATCTCCTTCTCCCTTATAATTTGTTAGCTTTAGCATCACAAAACTTCTCTAAAAGCCATCCATCATCACACCCTACCGGTAGAGTAGGGTAGTAATTCTGTCAAAAGTTTGGAACTTATCTAACATCTATGGTTGAGAGCTGCTGCCATGATGGGCTTCAAATGTTGAGGATCCACTCATTCAATTCCTTGCTGAAACCTTAATTGCGGATGAGTGACTATAATGATTCTCAAGTTGAGACATTCCTAGAGGTAAGTAGTTCCTCTAGGAGTGTCATTACTGAATGCTGAGTGGTTTGGGTTGTAAAGTTCAAGTCTCAGTTGAAGGGAGGTAGTACACCTTGAGTTTGAGCAAATGTTGGCTATAAGATAAAACTCTAAACAAGGAAGAGAAAGCCAGACGATGGTCTAATTACTTTAATTCATACCACAAACAAACATGAACATGTACCTTGTTGAAACTCTCCCAAGCTAACCAACTGCTAACTGATCTAACCCTAAACAAACTAAATCTGAGGCTATGTGGATTAACTAGTCATTCCCCTAAAAGTTTGTCATGGTTGAGACTACCCAAACTACCTTGGATTCTGGCTGAATGGCTTATATTGAATCTAGTTCGTCCCGCGCTAAATTGATAGATAGTCACGGGGTTTCTAGTAGGATCTCCCATTAACAAGTTGGCTTGTGATGCTTAAAAGATGAATAAATGAACTTAAGAGACCCAAGTTCATACCATTTGCATGAACTTAAACTAAACTACCCGAAATCCCAAGTAGTTAGATGTTTTAGACTTGATGTTTCACTCAAGAACACCTTAGAACACATGTTTTTGCTCTCAAACTCAAGCTTTTTTAGCTTTTTGATGGAACTCTCTCTCTTGCACCTTATGTGCATGAAAATCTCTTCCTTCCCCCTTTCTTTACTACCTTTTTTTATTTATATGAGCTCCCCTCAATCCAAAGTCAAAAAACCTACTCATTAGCCTTTGTGACTTTTCTATTTCGGCTCCTCTTTTCACCATCTCTCAAGTCCCATCCATTAATATGGAGGGCTCTTTCTAGCCACCCTATAGTATAGGGAGTGTAGCTTATGTCAACCTAAGGTGTATGGGGCCTAGAGAGACTATGTGTTCAATTATTCTTGAAATTCTGCAATTCTGCTGCTGCTGACTCAGCGATGTAGGTGTTAGTGTTGTAACACAAACACCGACATTACCAAAGTCAGTGTGGGCATAGGTTTTTTAGGCCTTGGTTGGGCCAAATCCGGGCCTTACACTAATAGCTCAGCAACATCAGTGTCTATGTGGTAACATAGACACCGACTTTCCTAATGCCAATATCGATATTGCAAAGTCAATGTTGGAATTCAGCCTGGATTGGGCTTAGTCCAGGCCTAGCTTGGTGTACAAGAGATTTTTCTAAAGTTTAAAAGAAACAAGAAGAGATTCTTCCAAGGATGTTCGAGACCTTATCAAAGTGAAAGACTAGTAAAGGAAATAAATTATAGCTTCATCATCGAACTCGTGAGTGGGGTTAAAATCCCGTGCTCATAGCGCATGTGACCCACATGTGGAATGTGGATTTTCCCCATCCCACATTCCTAAAAAGGGGAGCTTTCAGCTCCTCTTCTCCCTATATATAAGCTCCTCCTTCTCCTTTGTTACTCACTTCAACTCAGCCTTCCTTCTGCTTTTTGATATCTTTTCTTCGCAAGCTTTTTGCGAGATCCTCCATGAGTTTCTCTATCATCGCAAGAATTCTTTTGAAGACTCATTCATATTTTGAAGAGAGCCTTCTAAGTTATATTTTCGGGTTGGTCTTCGAGTGGTCTAGCAGCTGCTGTCTACCAATGAGTTCTTCCTCAACGGGAGGTTTTGGTCGGTTGAGATCCTTGTAGATCAATCATAGAGGTTGTTCTATTTTGGAGGCTAGTGCTAATGGATTATTGTCCATTTGTTTAAATGGAGAGCCGCACCAAAGGGAAGGCACGCTTCAACTGGTAATGCTCTTAACTTAGATACTAGGTTTCTTTTAATAAGTTTTATAAACCTATGAGCATCTATGGAATGTTTCAACTTAGGTTATATCAATCAAGGCATGCTTAGGAGATCCTTTAGGGTTAATTAAAATTTTGAAATTCCGCCTTGTAAGTTTGCATGTTCAATCACTGTCATAATTAACCAGCACCACCTACTTCTAGTTGACGAGTTTGTGCTCTTTATAAAAAGAGAGGAGGCGGAGGGTACCTTCTCTCACCCATCAATACTAGGACATCATATCTCATTTACTTCTCCCTGCCCAAGGAAGTGGCGTGATGATGTACCCTTGGAGTTAGTTGTTGAGGATGTCCCTAGTGACGGGAGTGATGCAAATGATGATGTGGATGATTCTCTTGAGGTTGGAGAAGAGGGCATGGAACCAGAGGGAGCTCCTCTTATGGATGCTAATCCTATTACCCCTTGGTGCGAGAGCTGTTGATCTTAGAGTGTCAGGTTCTGGCATAGGGTCTCTCGGCTAGGTCTAGGCGCATTACGCCTTTTTTTATGTAAGAATTGTTCTATTTGATCTTGTGTCCATTTTTCACATTTCGATTCTGTGAACTAAATTTTTAAACTTCTTGTGGCATAACCATAAGAAGAGGCCTAGATATGTCGAGAAGGTGATCCATGAGGGGTCGGGAATGCAACGGAATATGAGAGAGGGAGAGGTTCCCATCATTATAGCCAACCCTAGAGTCTACAAGGGAGACATCGACTTTGAGAGTGATCGAGAGAGTCCTCCATCAAGAGCTGGACAATTCCTTTATACCAAAGAAGCAGCTAAGAGAGAGGGATTTAAGGGACTTATCAGAGCTTACTTTACCCTTCAGCTTCACACCCACGGATGCTACCCATGTGATTGATTTAGATTTTTACCTCTTTAGAAGTCTACTTTTGGATAAAATAATTGATTTATTTCTTTGACCTTTCTTTTGTAGGTACCCATTATTAAGGTGGAGAGGTTGGCTCATGGGTTATTCTCAGTTTGGGACCTCCTGATGGCTCAAAACAAGCTTACCAAGGTAAGATCCTACATTAATTTTATTTTTTATGCAAATAATAATATGCATGTGGGTTAGTTATTTATTTGGTATGTATGAATGTATTAGTTGATCATTGATTCCTCTCGCAAATTTTTATTAGCATGGAGTGAGACCGGTTGCAAAATGAGATGGGCGACCGATTACGAGCCGAGGTGGAGGTGGATGAGCTATGAGACCAATTAGCAGCTTTCGAAGCGGCAAGGGAGGTAGCAGAGGCATGGGCCTATGAGCGATCCAACACTATCATTGATCTTCGAGGTGTTATATCCAAGCTTGAGGCCAAGATTGCGTGGCTGATGGAGATAACTCGGAGGTGCTGAAGCCAGATCCCACTTTGGGTGGCGAAGCGATGATTCTTTTGGTCCTTGCCATAGGCTAGATCTTATTAGGCCCACCTCCGAGGGCAAGTACCTACCTTGGGCCTTTCATGCGAGAGTTAACCTCGAACTCGAGCACTATGATGATGAGGAGGATGATTATGATGAGGAGATAGTGGATGATGATGGTGCGGCAATGAGGAGGCACATTCTAGGCTGTAGTAGGCTAGATTTTCTTTTACTTTTGCAGCTTTATTTGTGTAGTTTTTACATTCAATACCTTTTTGCATCTTTATTAATTCCCTTGAGATTGGCTTGAAAATTGTTCAATAAAACGACCCATTTTTTTTGAAAATTCTACGTGAGAGAGGAAAGGGAACCTCCCTTTTGGGTATGCCGATTTTCTCTCTTTTGCTTATTTTTCTTAGTTTTTGCTCCTTTTTCATCATGAAAACCCATAATTCATGATTGTGATCATTTTTAGGGACCGTCAAGAACCTCGATTGGAAAAATTTAGAGGTTTTTGGTTTACAGGGACTTCGGTAAATCGCTTTCGCCCGATGAACATAGCTTTGATTCATGCAGCGCTCACTTTCTTGGTTCTTTTAATCTTATCTTTCGCTTTTTCACACTAGAGCTCTGTTTTATGATCAAGGAGTACCAGGCTATTCTAAGAAACCCTTGTCCTTGATGATTTCCTATTACGGTGCAGAGATATTAGTTCAGAGCTACCGACAAGTTGAGAGGATTATAAAACTTGGAATCCACTAACCAGCTCCTATTTCATCCTCCAGAGATCAATAGTTTCCTTATTGCTATAGTGCTAGACAGGTGTATAGCTACTCTAAGACATCATATTGCTTGGTAATTTATGGTGGCTTTGTTGCTCATGTTAGAGTTCATGTAAGAAGTAGGAAATGTGGCCCCTTTTATACTCATCTCTGTCATCACTAGCCTTTCTGAGGGGGTTTCACCTGCAACTATCAAACTTGTAGAAAGTTTACTGCACATGGAGGTTATGAAGGATGTCCCTAGCCTGATCAGAGTTCACTTCACACTTGTGAGCACGGGATTCTTGGTCTCTCTCACGAAGCGATGATGAGATCTCTCATGTTCCAGTAATTTGCTTTGAGGTTACGAGATCTCCGAAAACTCTTGTTTCCTTTTCGGGTTCTTTGGAGTTAAAAACTAAAAAATCTAGCTTTGGGGTTTCTTATCCCCTCACAGTCCATCCTTTTTCTACCAAAAATCAAGCAAAAGGCTTTGGGATCTCTCTTTTTATGCGTTTCTCGCTCTAAAAGTTACGGATTCACGTTGGAAGGGTAATATTCTAAGCTTTTAGAGACTCTTGGTATGATTTTTTTTCTTCGTATTCAGTTTTTTTAGGTTTTCGAATCTGTCCTTGGGAAAAACCACTACCTATTCGTTTGGACCAGTACCGGCCCGCCATAGGGCGATATCGATTTAACAAGTCAATACCTACCCTATTGTAAGCCATTCCAATTTGCTAGGCAGGTACCGATCTAGTACCTCTAAAACTGGTACTAACCAGTTTGGGGTACCAGAATGGTACCAGCCCTTATGGAGTAGATCCCGGCCGGTCAACCAGGTGCCACTCCGATACCGGCTGGACCCCTCCTATTTTGCCTTTTACCCTAGTTTTAGTTCTTTTTTACTTATTTTCTGTTGTTTTAGGCCCCACATGATGGGAAATTCATTTTTCCCCAATAACCGACCACATTTATATCATGTTTAAATCCAAAATAATGAAATTTGGTAATAAATCAAGTCTAAAATTAATTAGTTTGAAACAAAAGGGCACGGGTACCCAAATTCCCCATTTTAAAGCCATAAGCACGCGAATCTAACTTATGTTACTAACTGCATCTTATATGGTGATGTCAATCCGGCTACGCGAAGCGTAATCCAAATTTAATGAATGTCCTGATTGTGAATTGAGATTTATGAAACACAAATAAGATTAGAATAAGGGATAAGAAATCATAATATGATAGAGAAAGTAGCAATAGCATAATCTAGCAAATAATACAAACAATCAAGCTAACATATAGTTAAAGAAACCATTTAAATTAGATGAAAGAAGCTGTTATGGGGTTGATTCTCAATTGTCTAGCCACAACAATTGATCACAATCAAAATAGTAACTCAAGAACAAGATCACAAATCACTCGCACTCAAAGAAGAAGTTAAAATTCCACAAAGGAAATCTGAAATTTTATTAATCATCAAAAACTAACTAAAACACATAAAAAGATATCTATATATAATATTACTAACCCTATGATCTATTTAAAGGGCCTATTTAGTGCCTGACATATTAATCCTTGGCCTATTTGGTACCTAATATATCAAATTTTAGCATGATAACTTGATGGACCATTAAGGATAGATAGTTCTATGCATATTTAATGAAACATACCCATTAGGAAAATGATAATATAGTTATTTCACATTTATGTGTTGTTACAGACACTTTATGTATTAAAATTAAATAAATGATGCACCAAATAGGCATTTAGTGAATACATTAGATTTTAAATAAGCAAAAATTGGATACATCAAGCACCAAATAGGAAATTTCAATAAGTCAGACATTGAAAGGGAATTTGAGTTATAGAACAGGCCCGAAAAGATATTTAATCTTGTTAGTCCATATTGATTTAAAACACTCTGATAGGGTGGTTGTGTTAGACATGATGTATGCCCTAGAGGCAATTAGATCAATATATCTTTATTAGCTATAATGTATAAACAATTTCGAATTATTATTAATAATAATTAAGGTATCTTTGTTGCTTATCAGTGCTTTTAATTTATTCATGTATCCCGCTGTTATCATCTATGTGTAATATTAAATATGTATATGAGCATTGATGAGATAAAGTCCATGACTACTTCATAGCATAAAAGTGCGAGGACATAGTGAGAGCTATGTGGTGTGAGAATTGTACATACATGTTACTATGAATAGTCTAAATATCCCTAGTCATAGCTTCATTGAGACTGGACATCAATGGAGTGGACAGACTAGCATGTGTAGGCTTACTCCTTGGATTATATCTAAGTAGCCGATCTCACGAGCTGAAGGTGGTAACTTGAGTTAACACATAAATGTATTCGGGTAATACACTAGAGATCGCTACAAGACACACTCGAAAATAACTATATCCATGTGTTGGTGTCATGTCTTATTGCATTAGCAGTACAAGTATCCTCAGTTGAGATATTGGTTACCTTGTGTAGGAGTTGCTATACTTTGGGTCATACTTATTCATACCCTGGGGATCAAGATGATACCGATGATTAAGAGTATAGTGATGATCATATGTTGGTAAGCCAAGTAGTTAAGATGGGATCCATCTCTCCTAATATGGTGATATAATATGAGATTTACCTTAGGGCCCCTTGTTTAAGTGACACAATCATAATCCTCTAATTAGAGTATAAGATTGATAACGGTTTTCTAGTCAATCTTGATACATAATGGCTGAGTGGTGTTCTTCATGAACAAGTCTAATTCAAGGATAGCTACGGCTATTACATGAGTTGACACTTAATTCGAGCTTAATAAACTGGATAGTACTTAACCTAATAGAAGGAGTGTATTGTATTGGTTAATATTGCAGAACAGGATCAAGTCACAAGCACATGATGTTCTAAGTATTTGGGGATCATACACCTTTGCTAGAAATCCCATTTGATCATCTAGAGCTATCGGGTTCCATATCAGTCTAGAAAATTGAGCCTAAAGGTTCCCGGAAGGGAAGCTAAGTTTAGGTGAACCTCCAGCGGCTCTATACTTTAGTATCCTATGAAGTCACACACCTCGGGTCTTTATCGGACTAAGTAAAGAACCTTTAGACTGGGTCTATTCTGAGAATATCTGATTATCGAATTTGTTAGAAGAATTATTAATTGGTTGGACCAAATTAATAATTGAAGGGAATAAAGAGAAAACAGGGAAAATTACATAGAGCGAAGCAAGGGAAATTTTCCCATTGTGAAACAAACACGGGTTATTCGAAGTGGGGCCTACGTGGCTGCTCCACAAGCTAAAAGGCTTGTGGGTCGCTAGTGCAGAGGGTAAGCCCGTGCGCGCTAGCTAGCTGAGAGCTCGCAAGCGCTGCCCATAATAGCGCTTGAGCGAGAATGCAGCTCAAGGCCGCGAGTATGGGCTTAACTTGCAATGGGCGCGCGGGTCCTTGTTACCCTCACGGCTAACCCATTAAGGTGGGATGGGAATATTCCCATCCCACCTAATGTTTGAAGGGAGTCTAACAATCCCCCTTTTTCTTATATATAGGCCTCCCCTCTCTCATTATTCAAAACACACTTTAGCTCAGCTTTTCTCTCTACGTTCGACATCTCTCTTTATTCATTATGCGAGATCCTCTACTAGTTTCTCCAAAAAAATGAAGAATTCTTTTGAAAGCTCTTTCTAAGTGAGCCTTCTTGGTTTATTTTCAGGTTGGTCTTTGAGCAGTCTAATAGTTGCTGTTTACTAATGGGTTCTTCCTCAATGAGGTTTTGGTCAGTGAAGATCTGTGTGGATCAATCATAGAGGCTATCCTAGTTTGGAAGCTCGTACTAACAAAGTTTTACCGAATTACTCTAAGGGAACACTGCTACCAAAGAAAGAGAAAGCACGCATCAACTGGTAATATTCTAAACTTAGATGCTAGGTTTCTTTTATAAGCTTTATAAACCTAAAAGCATCTATGGAACATTTTTACCTAGATTATATCAATCATGGCATGCTTAGGAGATCCTTAGGTTAATTTTAAGTTTTGAAATTCCGCATTGCAACCTTTGCATGCTCAATTACTATCTTGATTAATTAGTAGTGGTATCAGAGCCTGCCATATACTATGCATGATTGATAATAATATGTTAAAATGCTATTTTCTATGAATTGATTTTTAAGTATGTTATGCATGACTTAGGGTTCAATTCCTGCTATGGAAAATGACATGATAACTAGATTAAGGTTTTGCTCAAACTTAGTCTAGGTGATTATCACGTAAATTAGCAATGATTTACCACACGAGTAAATGTTTTGATTGAGGGTCATCCCGTACTTCACTTAATTAAAGAACGGAATATTTAAATAATAGTTGTCTATGGTACAACGAATCGAAGTGCCCGTGGTTATTTTGGCAAGGATTGGACTTGGTTTCTCATTCACTTTAAGGGAGTCCTCTCTAACTTAGAAATCTCTATTGGTATTAGATTCAAATGTACCCAAGGGACTTTTATAACTTAGTTGATTTCTAGTATGGGAATTGGATTTTACAAATTTGGTTTAAGTTGTTAAATTAAATCTTATAGACATAGGTGCAATGACTTAAACATGGACCTTGTTTATTTCGCATGCTATGTGGAGTCTTGACATAATGGAATGATTATGATATACCAATCCCGAGTATGTTCCCAAAGATTTTATAATTCCAAATAGCCCAGAATTCTTATTTTCATAATCATATCAATCGAATAAGACCTAGACTAGGGCGAAACCAGCACCACCAATAAAATCCCCACAACAATATCAAAGCGGTATATAGTCTTCTAGTCATAAGTCATGATACGAACCTTATTAACGGATGTAAACACATGTAACATGCCTTCCTTTAACATGTGTTTTGTCATGAGACTAGGTGGGGTTAATGTCTTAACCAAGATGGGTTAGTTGTCCATATTATTAGAGCTAATGTCAAATTGGAGAAACATTTAAGGAGTCGCACAATCGGGTAAGCACGTCTTAAGAAAGAGAACTCAAATGGATTAGCAATTGCAAGAGATGTAAATGGACAGTTTCCAACCATGGTTGTCTTATTATGGCTTGACCTGCGATAGTGGGGGTCATGATGAGTGGCTATGGATTCTACCTAGTAAGGAAAATTGGTTCGACCAAATTTCCCAATTTAAATGGAAGGGGCTATTTGAATGTCGAGAAAATAGTAGGAATTATGTATTTAATTAAAGACCTTATATTAAATACATGTACATATACTAATGTCTAAACAAATTCCATCTTATATCTAGGTTGAACAATGAATCCGAACATAAGTCTCCATCCGATACTTGATAATAAATTGACAGGGATCAATTTTGATGACTGGTTCAAATCTCTTAGAAAGGAGCTTGAGAAAAGCCACATGGATTATGTTCAAGATAATCCAGAACTAGTCAATCCTAATGTTGAGTCTTCTATCCAAGAGAAAGAAGCGTATCTTAAGCACAAGAAGGATGCTTTTGTGGTGTCACTAGTGATGCTCGAAACCATGAGTTTGAAGCTTAAGAAATAGTATGAAGGTATGGACCTAAAATCCATGCTGATTCATCTCAGAATACGTCATGAGGGCATGAAAGTTGAATGGAAAGAAATATTAAGATTTCTCAATAACTCTGGGAGAGATGATGGGATCCTAGCCACTGAGCGATACATGGAATACTTATAGTATTCAAGGAGATTGGCTTAGATAGGAATCAACACAAATTCCAACCATGGCATACAACGTATGATAAAAAGTTTATCTGATAAATATTCACCCTTTGTGAAAGATTATCTTATGTCAAGGAAGACCAGCAAGACATCTGAGTTTATCAAGAAACTTAGAAGTTTTGAAGAAGGCCTAAGGGCTGGAGGTACAGGTACCTTGGCAAGTAGAACTCGCATCAAAGGTAAAGGTTTAAAACCAATCAATAGGAAGGTAAAAAATGTAGTTATTAAAAAAGAGAAGCCCAAAGGAATATGTTTCATAGGCGGAAGGCCCGATCATTGGAAACGTGATTGCAAAGCTCTAATTTTTGAACAAACGAAGAATAAGCTAAGTGAGGCATCTACTTCAGGTATATTCATGATAGAGAGTTTCTCTACAGTTCCCTATGAATCTACTTGGGTATTAGATACTGGTTGTGGTACTCATACCTGTACTTCAGTGTAGGGATTGCGGAACATTAGGAGGCTTGCAAAGAGGGAAATGGACCTAAGAGTTGGAAATGGAGCTCGGGTTGCTCCAACAGCTATAGGGACATATAGCCTTCATTTGCCTAGTAGCATAGTTTTAGTTTTGAACAATTGTTATTATATTCCTACTGTCACTAAGAATATTATTTTTGTTGCACTTTTAGTAATAGAGAGATTTGAAATTTTATTTTCTAATAATAAACGTCAAATTCAATGTGATAATGTTATTTATGCTTGTGGAATATCTGTGGATGGTATTTACATTCTAGATACTAAAACTGAAATTCTAAATATGAACATAGTTAAGAAATCAAGATTGGATAATGAGGAATCCTCATACTTATAGCATTACCATCTAGGTCATATAAATGAGACTCGCTTAACTAAGTTACATAAATGCGGATACTTAGGTCCAATAGAATGGGTATCCTATGGTGCGTGCGAACCTTGTTTAAAGGGGAAGATGACTAAGAAACCTTTCAAAGGAAAGGGACATCATGCCACTAGTAAATTGGGAATAATACATTCTAATGTAAGTGGTCCAAGGAGTGTTAAGACACGTGAGGGTTTCGTCTTCTTCATAACCTTTATCGATGATTACTCGCAATATGGTTATTTGTAATTTAAGAGGCACAAGTCTGAAATTTTTGAGAAATTTAAAGAGTTTAGAATCAAAGTAGAGAAAAAACTTGTGAAAAGTATCAAGACCCTTCGATCTGATCGAAGCAGTGAATATTTAAGGCAAGAGTTTTATGATTATCTAAGGGATAATGGTATTTTATCCCCATGAACATCTCCTTATACACCCCAACACAATGGAGTGTCAGAAAGGAGGAATTGAACCTTACTCAATATGGTTCGGTCCATGATGAGCTAAGCAAAACTCAGTAGATCCTTTTGGGTTATGCACTTGAAATCGTAGTTTATGTTCTAAACAGAGTGTCGTCTAAATCAGTTAATCAAACTCCATACTAATTATGGTATTGTAAGAAACCCGCTCTTTCTCACCTGAGAGTTTGGGGATATCCTGCTTACCTAAAGAGGACGAGTTCAGATAAGCTGTGTGCTAAGTCTGATAGGTGTCTATTTTAGGTTACCCTTAGGAGAATATAAGGTATACCTTTTTTATCCCAATGAAAAAAGTCCTTATTTCCTAAAATGCTCAACTCCTCGAGAAGGAGCATATACTTGCGAAAGTTAGTGGGAGCAATCTTGAGTTAGGCACTCAAGAAGATCAAGCAGACAATCAACTGATTATACCTACACCTGTTACACAAGATAGTGTAAGCATGGAATAGCCTACTATAACACCAACTTTGTGTAGGTCAGGTTGGGTTTCAATTGCTCCTGAGCGATACTGGATTTTCATCACTGATGATTAACATCTCTTCCTTACGAAATATAATGAGCCTAGGACTTACAAAGAGGTAATGGAAGGCTCAGAATCTGACAAATGGCCTACAGCCATGAGGTCGGAGATGGACTCCATGTATGAAATTCAAGTTTGGAGCTTGATTGATGCTCTAAGTGGGATCAGGCCCATAGGATGCAAGTGGGTTTTCAAGAAGAAAACTGGAATGGATGGTAGTATAATTACCTATAAAGAAAGGCTAGTTGCAAAAGGGTACATTAAAAAAAAAGCATTGACTATGATGAAACATTTTCACCCGTGGACATGCAAAAGTCTATCAAGATACTCCTTGCCATCATCGCTCATTACGATTATGAGATTTGACAGATGGATGTGAAGATACCATTCTTTAACAGGAATCTAGAAAGGGATGTGTTTATGACACAACCAGAGGACTTTACAACCAAGGATGGCTCAAAGGTATCCAAGTTGTAGAAGTTCATTTATGTACTTAAGCAAGCATCGAGGATTTGGAATATTAGGTTTGACGAGACAATCCGAGAAATTGGTTTTGTGTCAAACGCTAATGAGCCCTGTGTATATAAGAAGGCTAGTAGAAGTGCGATCGTTTTCATTATATTTTGATGACATATTACTGATAGGAAACTATATTCCTTTTCTTCAGATAGTTAAGTTATGGTTGTCAAAGAAGTTCTCCATGAAAGACCTTGGAGAAGCAGCTTTTATACTCGATATAAAAATCAACCAAGGTAGATTTAGAAGGCTGCTAGGTCTTTCTCAAAGTACATACATAGACAAGGTTTTTGCCAGATTTAACCTTGAGCAGTCAAGAAAGGGTTATCTCCTAATGTCTCACAAGATTAACCTTTCTAAATTTGAGTGTCCAATAACATAAGAGGGGAGATTGCACATGAAAGGAATACCCTATACCTCAACGATAAGTTCCATCATGTATGTTATGGTATGCACTCGGCCTGACATCTCACATGCGTTGAGCATCACGAGCAGATTTCAATCTGACCTGTGTGAGAAGCACTAGATGATCGTTTAAACTATTCTTAAATACTTATGTAAGACTAAAGATATGTTTTAGTATATGGTGAAGGTGATCTCACTTTAAAGGGATACATCGGCCCGAGTTTTCAGTCTGAAGGGATGATTATAAGTCCTAGTCAAGATATGTGTATATGCTAAATGGAGGGACAGTTGTTTGGAAAAGTTCCAAACAACATACGACTACCTATTCAACCATGGAATCTGAGTATTTAGCTACTTTTGAAGCAGCTAAGCAAGCCGTCTAGCTTAAGGGATTTATTGGTGATCTCGATGTGGTGTCCAACTTTGTAAATCCAATAGTGCTCTATTGCGATAACAATGGGACTATTACTCAGGCAAGGGAACCACGGTATCGTCATATAAATAAACATATACTTAGAAAATATCATCTCATTCAGGAGATAGTAGCCAGAAAATATATAGATTTAGAATACATCCCGAAGGATCAAAATCTAGCAGATGGGCTAACTAAGCCATTACTCAAGTTAAACATGATTAGCATGTTAACGAGTATGGCATGAGGCACATGGGCAATTGGCTCTAGTTCAAGTGGTAGATTGTTAGACATGATGTATGCCCTAAATGCAATTAGGGTTATATATCTTTATTAGCTATAATGTACAAACAGTTTCGAAATATTATTAATAATAATTAAGGCATCTTTGTTGTTTATCAATGCTTTTAAATTATTTATGTATCTCGGCTGTATCATATATGTATTGATGAGACAAAGTCCATGAGCGTAAAAGTGAGAGGACATAGTGGGATCTATGTGGTGTGAGAATTACACATACGTGTTACTATGAATAGTCTAAATATCACTAGCCATAGTTTCATGGAGACTGGATATCAATGGAGTAGACAAAACAGCATGTGTAGACTTACTACTTAGATTAGATCCAAGCAACCAATCTCACAAGCTAAAGGTGTTACCTTGAGTTAACACATGAATGTATTCGGGTAATACATTAGTGATAAGTGTATAATTATACTTATTATCATGATATTTTTACTCATAAAATGAAATGGTTTTGATTCATTTTATACTTCATATAAAATACTTCACATAGTATGTAGTTGTTTTTTATGCAAGTGTAGAAACTAGGTGAATCTTGGGAGTGAAATGATCAAAGATCTAATATAATGTAAAAAGAGTGAAAAAAGGTGCAAAAAGTTGAATGGAACACAAGGAATTGTCTTAGGATCAAAGTTGTCAAAGATCGGTAAAGTTGCAAAGAAGAATTATGAAGAAAAGCATTGTTCACGATCGTGCCACCCATGCATGATCGTGACTTGTTACGCTTCATAAGCAGCAAGTTATCAACCATTGTTCACGATCTCGACATGTAATTCACTGTCGGGACTTGTGACGGTTATTGGTTAACTCTTCTCAACTACCAACCGCCGGATAAAAACGATCAACCACCATCAACTACCAGATGAAAAGACACCTTTTTTTAAGTAGAACAATCACAAAAAGGTGCCTTTCCATTATGGATAAGGATGAACTTTGCATCCAATCATATTGAAGTGATGCAACTCTTCGCCAATGGGCACGACTCTTTGTTTGGATAGACATAACCCTTCGCACTCTATAAATAGGGTTCACATCCAAACAATTTCGTGGCATGGTGTGGTATGATAGATGAGAGACGTGGGCATAGAGTGTATGCATAGATAAAGAGTGAAAATTATATAGATTTCGCTAGTTCAAAGTTTTAGTGAGAAAAATGTTTAAGTGATTCGATTCTTGTTTCGATTATTAGATTTCTCCACAAATTAGAGCGATTGTTGTATGAGTGTAATTACAAAGCACTTATCAATAAAAGTTTTCATTCTTCAACATTCATTTGTTGGATATTCACAAAGAATAGTATCCTAGAGGAGGTTCTGTATGATTCGAGACCGAATTCAAAGTAGACGCAGGAATTGTGGGAATTAACGACTCCCATTAAAAAGTGGATACGGTTTGATCAACTTTAGCTTTCACTTGCATACCTTACAACTTTACTTTTTTTTCTACTTATACTTTCTATTTTGAAGTTTATGATATGTCTATATGTCATAACGAGTATTTCATCTTGCATCATTTATATTAATCAAGTTATATGCTTTCGAGTTAACTTTAAAAGTGATTTCGAGGTTAGCAAGATTGTGTATAATCACTAGATCTATGATTGTAACGCTGTTTAGTGAGCCAATATTTTTGCTAAATATGGCTATGTGAGAGCGACCCGTACTAAGCATAGTATTATTGTTATCCAGGTTTTTATAAGTGTCATAATTCGTTTACCCTAGATTTAGAAAAGTCATTTCATGTGTTGCTATGTGGTGAATTATTGAACATTGGGTGTCTAGAACCGAGTTTGTTTAAGTTATCTAGCTTTTAAAACAACTTTGATTACTTTGCATGTTTTTCTTTATTATACTTGTCCTTAGGGAAATTTCTATATAATTTACATCTTCTTTAATCTATTCATGCATCTGTCTATTCATCAGTCTATCATCCAAACCCTATAAATTATCTTATTTCATTTGTTCCATAACTCTAGTTGGTCCTTAGAACCGAATTCCTTCCATGTGGGATCGATATCTTTTAAAACTACATCATAACTGTATACTTGCAGTGGTAATCATTTTTCTATTTGATAAGCGGTACTGACAACACCTGCTCATATTTAGAACTTTTATCTTATTAGTAGAAAAGTGGGGGACAAGGTTTTTGGCACCATAACTGAATATAAGCCTATCGGAATGAGTATAGTTAAAATCTTGCGAACAATTAGAGACCGCTATAAGACAGACACTCAAAAATAACTATATCCTTATGTTGATGTCATGTCTTATTGCAATAGTAGTACAAGTATCCTCAAACCTGAGATACTGGTAAACCTGTGTAGGAGTTGCTATACTTTGGGTCATACTTATTCATACCCTGGCGATCATGATGATACGAGTGATTACAGGTATAGTGATGATCACATGTTGGTAAGCTGAGTAGTCAAGATGGGATTCATCGCTCCTGATATAGTGATATAATGGGAGATGTACCTTAGTGTCCCTTGTTGAAGTGACACACTCATAAACCTCTTATCAATGTATAAGATTGATAGAATGGGTTTTTAGTCAATCTTGATATATAATGGCTGAGTGGTATTCTTCATGAACAAGTCTAATTCTAGGATAGCTACGGCTATTACATGAGCTGACACTTAATCCAAGGTTAATAAACTAGATGGTACTTAACCTAATGGAAGGAGTGTATTGTATTGGTTACTACTGTAGAACCAGATCAAGTCACAAGTACGTGATGTTTCAAGTATTTGGGGATCAGACTCCTTTGCTAGAAAGTCCATTTGATCGTCTAGAGCTATCGGCTTCCATATTAGTCTAGAACACTCAGCATAAAGGTTCCCGGATGGGAAGCCATGTTTAGGTGAACCTCTAATAGCTCTGTACTTTGGGATCCTATGAGGTCACACACTTTGGGTCTTTATCGGACTAAGTAAAGAACCTTTAGATTGGATCTATGCCGAGAATATCTAATTGTCGAATTTTTTAGAAGAATTATTAATTGGTTGGACCGAATTAATAATTAAAGGGAATAAAGAGAAAATAAGGAAAATTATAGAGAGCAGAGTAAGAGAATTTTTCCATTGCGAGTGGGCCCCAAATGAACATGAGTTGTTCAAAGTGGGGCCTACGCGGCTACCCCGCGAGCTAAAATGCTCGCAGGCCGCTAGTGTGGGGGGTAAGCTTGCAAGCGCATGCTATAAGCATGGGTTTGCGGTAGCAAGGTAAGCCCGCAAGCACAGGCTGCAAGCATGGGCTTGCGGTAACAAGGTAAGCCCCCAAGCGCTTACTTTGCAATGGGTGTGAGGGCTAGCCAGCGGGTCCTTGTGACCCGTGCGGCTAACCCACTAAGGTGGGATGGGAATATTTCCATCCCACCCAGTGTTTGAGGGGGAGTCTGACACTCCCCCTTTTCCCTATATATAGGCCTCCCCTCTCTCATTATTCAGCACACTCTTCAGCTTAGCTTTTCTCTCTGAGTTCGATATCTCTCTTCGTTTGTTGTGAGAGATCCTCCACAAGTTTCTCCAAACAAACAAAGAATTCTTTTAAAGACTCTTTCTAAAGTGAGCCTTCTTGGTTTATTTTCGAGTTGGTCTTCGAGCGATCTAGCAGCTGCTATTTACTAACGGGTTTTTCCTCAACGAGGTTTTGATCGATAAATATCCGTGGGGATCAATCATAGAGGCTATCCTAGTTTGGAAGCTCATGCTAATGAAGTTCTGCCGAATTGCTCTAAGGGAACACCGCTAACAAAGAAAGAGAAATAACGCATCAACTGGTAATATTTTAAACTTAGATGCTAGGTTTTTTTATAAGCTTTATAAACCTTAAAGCATTTATGGAACGTTTTAACCTAGATTTTATCAATTATGGAATTCTTGGAAGATTCTTAAGTTAATTTTAAGTTTTGAAATTTCGCCTTTCAATGTTTGCATGTTCAATTATTGTATTGATTAACCAACAGGATGAATGTCCTAAACTTGTTTATAGGTAAATTTTCAATTCTTTTGAAATTGCTTTACTAAGCAAGTTGAGTTTAGTTATTATGATGAAATGGGAGTAGAGTAAAAGTCTAGCAAACTCACAAACTCAGGTAAGTCTTAGTTTGACAAACAGTGCTAGGTAAGAATACTCAACAAGACTGATTAAACAATTAGATAAAATAAAATAGATATAAAATGATGTGTGCTGAGTTATATACTTGCTAAGTAAAAGTAAAGAGGCAAGAGTTAAAGAGAATTAAAAAGTGCAATTTTATCCTGGTTCGACTTTCCGCCTATCTCCAGTCCCTAGATTCCTTCTCCGAGCTTTATTTCACTATTCAATTCTTCCTTTAACTAAACGGAGAAGCCTTCACAGGGGGTAGCTTATAAGTGAGTACATTTCAAGCTATTCAACCCTCAAACAGTTTGAGCACCCTTCTCCAACTGCTATCACTCAGAGTGTATAAGAAGAGAACGAAAAACAACTTATAGAACGTTGTTTTCCTTACAAATATGATCTATCACAATTTTTTTGATCTTGCTTACTTTGCAAAGAATAGAGTGTAAAATTATAGCATTTCTTCTAATTTTGGGAATTTCTAGTTTAATGAGAATGTTTGCGCAAAGTTTTAGCACTTAGGAAATTTCAGGTGTATTCACTCAATCTCTGTTTATAGATGAATGCTGAAGTAGTCATTGCAAACTTGTCCTTTAACTCATTTAATCTTCAATATATCTTCTCATCTGGTCTTCAAGCCTCTTCCCATTGAAGACAGATTTAAATTTGTTGTGAGAGAGATTTATAACTGTTGATGTGTGAGATTAAACCGATGAAAGAATTTCTCACAAAGTCTTGATCTTCAAGTTAATATTGTTTGGTGAGATTGGGAGTGCGCTACTATGTGGCTTTCTTAATATGCTTGAAGTATTGGTTATAACAAAATTTAAGGGCTTTTATTTAAATGCAGCGAGACATTCCCTTGTTTTTAAACTCTAGTGTTGACAAGCCGACATTCCATACTGACAGATTATCTCTTGGACCACATAATTATTCATTTATTAATTTAGCGTCAAATAATCTTTGAAACCTAAAAAGCATCAACTAGAAATATTTCGTTCTAGTAGAGCAAGGGTTAAAAGCATATGCGTTATCACATAGTAACTTTATTTACTCAACATTACAAAAATTAAAAGCTGAGTTAACTTTTATTTTGTCGTGCAAGTAACTTTACTCACCAGCTAGTGTTAGATGAAAACTTTAAGTTACTTAGGTTAGCATGATTAGATAAACTAAACTTAACTATAACTAATTAACTCTAATTAAAAGCTAACTAATGTATTGAGGTTAGGGGTGAGCAAAACTCGGTTCGGTTCAAAAACCGAACCGAACCGAACCGAACCAAAAACCAAACGAGGGAATTTTAGAATCGAAAACCGAACCGAATTGTTTCGATTTTCGGTTCGGTTCGGTTTTAAACCAAAATTATATTTTTTTATTTTAAATTAATTTTTTTCCCATATATTAATTTTTTGAACATAAAATAACTAAAAATCAATATAAATATTTTTAACACATGTAATTTATTGTTGATTTGAAAAAGAAACCTTAATTTTCAAGTATTAAATGAAAATTGAATGTGAAAATAACTATTAAATTAATTAAAATTTATATTTCGGTTCTCGGTT
>CATIWQ010160754.1:0-33373 GCA_949673415.1 Euphorbia schlechtendalii
TAGAATGAAGAATGGGTAAATATAGGTGTGAAAGATTAGAGAATCTAAATATAGGATGATATTTTTTGCGAATATCAAACAAACGAATATTGAAGAATGAAAACTTTTATTGATAAGTGATTTGCAAGGACACTTATACAACAATCACTCTAGAATATAGAGAAATCTACTGATTGAAATAAGGATTCGAATCACTTAAACATTTTCTCGCTAACACTCAAGAACCTAGCGAACTCTCTATCTATACACACACTATATCTCTCTCATACACTCTAATGTTTTCCCTCTGTCTCTCTGCACGAAATTGTAAGGTTTGGAGCCCTATTTATAGAGTTTGAAAGGTTGCGTCTATCCAAACGAAGGGTTGTGCCCATTGGTGAAAGGTTACATCTCTTCATTGTGATTGGTTGAGAAGCTTTGATATAACCCACAATGGATAAGCACCTTTTTATGATTGGTTGACTCCTGATAGGTGTCTGTTCGTTGGTAGTTGATGGCGGTTAATCATGCTTATTTAGCGGTTGTTAGTTAAGAAGATAATACTAGAAAACCATCCAAGTCGCGACCGCGATACACATGTCACGACCGTGAATCTTTGATTGGCAGACTTCTGTTTCTGAAGTAAACAAGTCACGACCGTGAATTGAGTTTTACTCAGAAATCTTCTTGTAATTTCACCGATCTTCGACAACTTCGATCCTAAGCCCAATCTTTAAGTTCTACGCATCTTTTTACACCTTTTTCACTCTTTTTTCATAGAATTCTACATTAGCTCATTTTACTCCCAAGATTTACCTAGTATCTGCATTTGCATAAAAAACAACTACATACCACGTGAAATCTTTTATATGAAGTATAAAAATGACTAAAACTATCGCGTTTAATGTGTAAAATTAATGTGATAATAAGTGTAATTATACACTTATCATACCCCCACACTTAAATATTGCCTTGTCATCATGGTAAATTCAACAGAAGTGTATAAATTCGATAATTAAGTTCGTACCTTATTTGGTGAAAGACTATTGTAGCGAGTACCACATTTCACGTTGCAAAAGATTTCAAGTAGAAGTTCGAAATTTCCCACAAATTACTAAAGTTCAATTTATGTATCTCAGTTGCATACCTTTGTTCTTAATGGAGAGTCAACCGAATCGCATCTTCATATAAGCGTTATATGCATACTCGAATATTACCTTCTTTTAAGCATAGTATAAAGTATAAAAGACATAGAAAGCACACTTTGATTAATTTCTCTCAAGGCATTTTTAGGTAACCTAGGATGCTAAAAACACTCACAGTGGTTGCATTTTATGCTCCATACCACTCTCCCCTTTTTTCAGTGGTTGCATTTTGTGCTCCATACTACTCTCTCATTTTTTCTTTTAAGCATATGTTTTTGAAGTACTTTGTACTTTGCACCTATTTTTCGTGCTATGCTTTCTTTTCTTTTTTCACTCAATGAATGGTTGCAGTTTCTGCTCCGCACCATTCCTCACCTTTTGCATAACTCATTGGTTATCCTCTCTTTCTTTTGATTTTTCACTTAATACCCTCATCCTTTATTGATTAAATTCAAAGTATTATGGTTGTAGTTTTCGTACACTTCAAACACACTCTATAGTTATAGGACTTATTCGAGATTTGCATATAAAGCTCATAGTAAGAATACCACTAGATATTACTCCACTTAAACTTATCAGAAGCATTAAACTAAAACTATATAACTTATACTAATTCATGTTGCATCGAAATAAAAATCGAAACTTACTTGGAATATTGCTCTTGAATGTTACTCACCACTCATCCTTTCTAATTTGGTAAATGTTGTGCTACTAACACTCAAACTCAACATGCGCTCAATTTTTTCAATAACATAGAACTTGTAAATACCTAACACTCACAATAACCTTGGATAATTGTTAGTAAAGTATAAGAAATGATAATATATAAATTAACATGAAAATCAACAAAAATTTTCAAATTCTTCGATTTTTTAATTTTATATATATATATTTTGGATTTTACGAGATTTTTACAAATGCCCCCTCACTAAAGAACGATATGTCCTCATTGTGAGACATTTAATAAAAATCAAAACTAAACAACTAAATCTACCCTAAAAATTATTGAAAAAGAAAAAGAAAGAAAAGAATGAACCCATTTATTGTGAAGGAGAATCCGGTGGACTATGAGTGAATCGACAATTTTATCGTCTAAAGAATGAAAGTAATTTTAGAAGCATCGACTTATTACTTTTCTTCAGAATCTTCATGTCCCTCTTCACAACTCCAAGTTCCGCTTGGCAATTATCCAACTTTAGTTGCATGCCAGCCTTCCAATCTTCCGAGGCTTCTTCTTCTTTTGGGGCTTTTCCTTTACGATGGCTTACAGATGGATTTGATGGTCTGACAAAAGAATCTTCTTGAGTCAAATTGAGCTTCTTGGTGCGGTTAGAGTAGGAGTAGAAAGAATAAACACCATTGTGCTCTTGGAGTAATCTTGTGCTCTTCAAATAGCTTCCATCCATGTATCGAAAATACTCACCCGGTTGTTGAACATAGGGGAGTTCATTTCTTGCTCCCAAGATTATAGCGGTGATAATTTCAACCGCTCCAATTTTACTCCTCATGCTCGTTGAGTTCTTCTTCATCATATACCATATAAATATCTACAATTTCCACTTTTTGCTTCATCATAGCACATGAGAGAACAAACAAGTCCCTCTTTTAAACCTTAGTATTTTCGACTCGAAAAAATACCAACGTGGAAAGGTATTTGTGGAGAAGGAGAATACAATCATCCTTAATAAGTTTGTTAGGAGAATTTTTGGGATCGAAGACTCTCTTACCCGATAAATTTTCCCAAACTCGATTAGGTTGAAATGAGTCCATCATGCTTTATGAGTTGACAATCTCAAAACCGAACCAATCACCCATCATCTCTCTTGTGACAGTGTAATGCTATCCTTGATTCTGAAATTGAATCGCCCTCTTCCTTGAATCTTCGTAATCGAATGTAACCAAACACTCGAGAATCCAATCTCGATTTTGTGGAACCACATGTCAACAAATTTTGAAAGACCAAGAATGGAAAGGTAGGCTTCCATCTCTTCTCGGAGATTCAGAGTTTCCAAGAAAACCAAATTGAGGAATATCATCCCAGTGATATCCAATTTGCTTAGCTTTTAAAATCTCTTGCCCTCTTCTCTTTTCCTTAATGAGAAAGGACAATCAAATTCATCTTGAATTGATTGTGCTCCTCTCTTTTGTGCTTCTCCTTTCGCACGAGTCATTTATGTTTTGAAGATAAAGGTTTGAAAAAGGTTTAGATGTTTTCGAATATAGAAGATGAGAAAATAAGAATTTTTGAAGGCTTTTTAGAAGGTGTGGTGGCTAGGGTTCAACTTAGACCTATTTATAGAGGCTTAAGGGGATTCTAATTGGTCATAAATGGGATTATAGCCATTTGGGGTCAAAACTAGCCATTAATGGCGATTTTAGCCATTTTTCGCGTGTCAATTCACGATCAGTAATGGTTATAATTTTTCCATGTCGTGATCGTGACTCTCCTCACGAAAGAAATAGAAAGCTTTCCTATCCAATGATCATAAGCGCGAATTGTATCGCAGTCGCGAACTTCTTTGATCTTCAAATTCTTCAATTTTTAGACTTGCACCTATAAAAATTAACTTCCCTCGAATTTTCTTCCTGAGAACTCTATTGCCTTCCCCGGAAACTGTGCCAAAAACTTATTCACCACTTTTCCACTGATAAGTTTAATAACTAATGGTTCCAAGAACTTATTCGTGAGACTTGGCTACACACGTATCGTAAGGCTTATCCTCAAATAATGGTGCCAAAAACTTGTTCACGAAAAATGTTGGTGTTGTCAATACCTCATATCAAATAGAAAAATGATGATAACTGCAAGTATACAGTTGCAATGTAGTTTTAAAAGATGTCAAACCCACAGGGAAGGAACCAAGTCTAAGGAAAAATAAGGAAAGACAAAGTAAAAGAGAATAAAAATAGATTTGAAATTTTTGGATAAGAAGATTACAATGAAAAGTTGAGTAAATACAGATGTGGAAGATTAGAGAATCTAAATGCATAGAATCTTCACTACGAACAAGTATAACAGAGAAAACATGCAACTTCAACAAAAGATGTTACGACTCACTAAACTAATCTAACAGACTCGGTTCAAAACACTTAGATGTTCAATGATTCACCATAGAGCAACACATGAAATAACTTTTCTAAACCTAGCACAAACAAAATAAGGCAATTATGAAAACCTGGACAACATCAATACTACGCTTAGTACGAGTCACTCTCACATAGCCACATTTAGCAAGTTACCATTCCAAAATGTTGGCTCACTAAACAGCGTTATATCACAGATCCAGTGATTATACACGATATTGTTAACCCCGAAACAACTCTTAAAATTAACTCCAATGCATATAACTTGATTAACATAAAAGACTTAGCATGAAATATGCATTATGGCACATAGACATATCATAAACTTCAAAATAGAAAGTATAAGTAGAAAGCAAAGAAAAGTTGTAAGGTATGCAAGTGAAAGCTAAAGTTGATCAAACCATATCCACTCTTTAATGGGAGTCGTCAACTCCCGCAATTCCTACATCTACTTTGAATTCGGTCTCGGCCCGTACAAAACCTCAGTTAGGATGCTATTCTTTGCGAATATCGAACAAACAAATATTGAAGAATGAAAACTTTTATTGATAAGTGATTTGCAAGTACACTTATACAACAATCGCTTAAGAATATAGAGAAATCTAGTGATCGAAACAAGGATTCGAATCACTTAAACATTTTCTAGCTAACACTTAAGAACGTAGCAAATCTATCTACACACACAATATATGTGACTCTTTATTTGCACTCTAATGTTGCACACATCCAATGCCACACTCTACATGAAATTGTGATGGAATGGAGTCCTATTTATAGTGTTTGAAGGGTTGCATCTATCCAAATGAAGGGTTATGTCCATTGGTGAAAGATTGCATATCTTCATTGTGATTGGTTGAGAAGCTTTGATATAATCCATAATGGATATGCATCTTTTCATGATTGGTTGACTCTTGATAAGTGTCTTTTTGTTGGTAGTTGATGGCGATTGATCATGCTTATCTGGCGGTTGTTAGTTAAGAAGATAATATCAGAAAATTATCCAAGTCGTGACCACGATACATATGTTGTGACCATGAATCTTTGATTGGTAGACTTCTATTTCTGAAGTAAACAAGTCATGACCATGAATGATTGTCGTGATCGTGAATTGAGTTTTACTTAGAAATCTTCTTGTAATTTTACCGATCTTCAACAGCTTTGATCCTAAGGCCAATCTTTAAGTTCCACGCATCTTTTTGTACCTTTTTCATTCTTTTTTCATAGAATTCCACTTTAGCTCATTTTACTCCCAAGATTTACCTAGTATCTGCATTTGCATAAAAAAAACTACATACCATGTGAAATCTTTTATATGAAGTATAAAAATGACTAAAACTATCACGTTTAATGTGTAAAATTAATGTGATAATAAGTGTAATTATACACTTATTAGAATTCCTTGCACAACTTCTCATAAGTTACCCCAAATATGATATCATCAACGTATATTTGGACTAGCAACACATCTTCTTTTCTTCGCCTGATAAACAAACTAGTATCTGCTTTTCCTCTTTCATATCCTTTATTGATTAAGAAATTGGCCAGCCTCTCATACCAAGCTCTTGGAGCCTGCTTTAATCCATAAAGAGCTTTCTTCAAGCCTGAAGTCTGGTGGACATACACTTCTTCTTGAATGAATCCATTCAGGAAGGCACTTTTGACATCCATTTGAAATAATTTGAAGTTCATATGGGATGCGAAAGCACAAAGGATTTGAATGGCTTCAAGCTGGGCTACTAGAGTATAAGTTTCATCGTAATCGATTCCTTCTTGCTGATTGAAGCCTTGAGCAACAAGCCTGGCCTTGTTTCTGACAACAAAGCCATCTTCATCTAGCTTATTCTTGAAAACCCATTTGGTGCTAATAATTGATTTCCCTTTAGGCTTAGGAACTATATCCCAAACATCATTGTTCTTGAACTGATCCAATTCCTCTTGCATTGTGATAATCCAATAATCATCTCCTTCTGCATCTTCAAACTTCTTGGGTTCAATCAATGAAATGAAGGCTAGATGACTCATCATCCTACTAAGCTGAACTCACATCATCACTGGATTATGAACAAAATCAACTATGTTGTCTAGCCGATGGCTGTAATAGACTCTAATCTCTCTTGGAAGACTCGGATCAACTGCTAGAATATCGATAAATGGATGCTAAGGTGAAGGTTGGTCTTTGCCATGATTGAAATTGATAGAAAGATCATCATCATCATCTTCTTTGGCTTCCTCAACTAGGTGATTCTATGATGAGTTGGGTAGCATAGCTTGTGGCATACTGAGTTAATTTGAAAAATGAGGGACTCCTTCATCTTCATCAAATGGACTTCTTTCTGTAATTTTTGTTTCATCTAAATCTACATGCATAGACTCCCCCCAAAGGCCGATTCGGTTGACTTATATTCTATATACTCTGCTGTTAGTTGAGTATCCCAAAAAGATACCTTCATCAAACTTAGGATCAAACTTTCCTAATTGCTCTTTGGTGTTAAGAATATAGCACTTACAACCAAAAGATCTGAGATGACCAATCTTAGGCTTGCACCCTCACCAAAGCTCATAGGGTGTCTTCTCAAGAACTAGGTGAACTAGAACCCGATTCAAGATATAACAGGCTGGGTTAACAGCTTCTCCCCAAAAGTATTTTGGTAGATTGTTACTACTCAGCAAGGACCGAACCATCTCAACTATAGTCCTATTCTTCCTTTCTACAACCCCATTTTGTTGAGGTGTATAAGGAGAAGAGAAGTTGTGGTCAATGCCATGAGCTGAACAGAATTCTTTGAAATGTAAAATCTTGAATTCATGTCCATGATCACTTCGAATTCTATAGATTTTATATCTTATTTCATTCATTATCCTATTACTGAGCTTGATAAAAGATTTATAAGTTTCATATTTGCTACTCAATAAGACTACCCATGTGAATCTCGTGAATTCGTCTACTACCACCAGAGTGAATCTCTTACCACCCAAGCTCATTGGCTGAACTAGGCTGAAAAGATTCAGGTGAAGTAACTCCAATGGTCGCTTAGTTTCTTCATGATTTACTAATCTAAATGATTTCTTAACTTACTTACCAAGCTGATAAGCAAAGTAGAGTTTATCCTTTTCAAAGCTGATACTGGGTAATCCCATAACTAATTGCTTTTTGGCCAGTTTGGACAGAAAGTTCATACTAATATGACTAAACCTTCTATTCCCAAACCATGAATTATCCTCCTTAGACACAAGACAAACATTAGTGAAGCCAGGGGATAAATCAATCATATAAACATTATTGATCCTAGGAGCTAAGAGTATAGTTGAGTCAGTCTTATAGTTAATTACTGAGAATCCTACTGAGTCGAATATAACCTTTCTTCCTTTTTCGTAGAGCTAGGCTACACTGAGTAGATTGAACTTTAGACCTTTGACAAGAGAAACCTCTTTGATTGAGGGAGAGACACTAACAGTGCCACAACCTACAATCTTGCCTTTTTGGTTATCTCCAAAATTGACACTTCCATTTCTTTTACTCTCTAATGAGATGAACTAACCTTTATCTCCTGTCATATGCATTGAGCATCCGCTATCCAAATACCACATTCGAGAGTCATCAGCAGATCTAAGGCTCACCTGCAAAACAATTACATTTTCTTAGGTACCCATGCTTTCGAGCTGGGTCCTCCTTTGTTAGTAGTGCTTAAGTTTGTCCAATCGTACTCGTCATAATAACCCTTTTTACGCCTACACATGATTGTGGCATGTCCAGCTTTCCCACAAAAACCATTTGGTTTGAGCCGGTGCTTTCTTCTGTTTAGAGGAATTCTTCCTCTTAGAATTACGAGTTTGGTTACTCTGAGTTTGATTGTTCGTTGGAGGAGGAACCTCTTTCTTCTTAAAAGCCACTATCTCAGCAGTCAACTCATCTAATTGCTTAGTGAGGCTGCTGATAGAACACTCTTGATACTCAGCCTTTTCTTGAAGAAAGCGGATATCAAGCGATAAGGAAACATTTGTATCTTTTAGATCGTCACTTCTCCTCACTATCTCTTTGATGTTTTTCATTTATTTATTAGTCAACTTCATGATATCAAAGAGAGCCTGAGCGAATTCTTCTATAGATAGAGGAATTTTAGGGTGTACCTCTATTTGAGGAACCTTTCCTTTATCACGCTCAGCTTCAGAGTTCATAGCGGAATGATCTCTACTAGAGGTAAATGCTGAGCCTTCACCTCTATCTTCAATCACCATCAAGCAGAGATTTATCGAGTCAGTGGCTTCTTCATCAGATGATGAGGATTCTTCTGAGTCACTCTAAGTGGCAGCAATGCCTCATTTTTCTTGGAGAATCTCTTATTGATCCTGTCCTTCTTCATCTTTGAACAGCTAGACTGGATGTGACCTTTCTCTCCACACCTGAAGCACTTGATATCTTCGCTGTACTCCTTTTTCAAACCTTCCTCAGCTTTGTGCCGATGCTGAGTTGACTTGATTTTATCGGTAAACTTCTTTTGCTGTTAAACTTCCCATCCTTCTTTATGAAACTTTTGAAACGCATGGTCAGAAAAGCCACTTCCTCATCAGAGTCGCAGCTAGTGGACTCATTTGATGAATCTGCTTTAAGGACAATGGCTTTGCCCTCCTTGCCCCGATTCCTCTTAGAGTCATCTGAGTATTTCCTCAGAGACATCTCATGAGTTAGTAAGGTGCCTATGAACTCATCATAGCTGTAAGTCTTAAGATCATGAGCCTCCTTGATAGCACTCTTCTTGGAATCCCACTCTACTGTAAGAGTGCGGAGAATCTTCTTGACGAGCTCTTCCTCGCTGAACTCCTTTCCAAGCCTCTTCAGTTCATTAACAATGTTAATGAACCTGGTGTTCATCCCTTGAATACCCTCGCTAGCTTCCATCAAGAATATCTCATACTCTCTCAACATGAGATTGATCTTAGACTCCTTGACCTTATCGGTCCCCTCATAGGTAATCTCTAGCTTCTTCCAGATTTCCTGAGCTATTTCACATCTTGAGACCCTGTTGAACTCAGTAAGATCTAGCGTACAATGGAAGTAATTAACTGCTACAACATACTCCATGAGAAGCCTCAGAACGATGTCATCGTGATCCTGCAGATCTACTAGGACGCGCACACCGTTCATCATAATATTGGGAACTCTGGGACCAAGCTCACTTATGAGCTAGGTCTGCATACTTTGTGACTGGATGAAATTTTTTATTCTATTTTTCTAGAATGTATAGTGATTACCATCAAAGAGAGGTGGTCTAGTAACAGACATTTCCTCTTTGAGGAGAACTATCTGACAAGAACCAGAATTGAAGTTATTATATGCCATTTATGGATCTACTCAAGACGAATAGTCTAAAATATGAGCAACAACTTCGATAACACATATTGGTCTATAAACAGGCTAATAACGATAGTAGAGGGGGGGGGTGAATGCATTATCTTGGTTAGTTTTAAACTTTTTCTGATTTGTTCACCAAGTTCAGTTTTTATATGCGTGCTGAGTGCAATATAAAACTGTATAAAGTGCTTAGCTTTGTTGGCACAATTTATCTTCAATCCTTAGCTAAGTAAAACTTTACTCAGCATAGATTGGTTAACAAGCGAATAAGTGAGTGAGTCGCTTAGAGTTAGAACGATTATACCTGAGATTTTATCCTGGTTTGGCCCCTAGCCTACTTCCAATCCCCGGATACCATCTCCGACCTTTAATCCACTAGTGGTTCATTCCTTCAATAGGTGGAGAAGCCTTTACAGTAGGTAGATGCGATTATAGAAAGTACCTTTCTTTCTAACTACCGCTCAACTCAGTTTGGGTACCCTTCCCAAATTGACACTCAGATTTGAATAAGAATGCAAACTGAATTCAACTTATAGAAACGTTGAATCCTTACAATGTTAATCTAAGTTTCTCTCTATTACAAACTGATTAGACTATTGATGTTTTCTTGATTTCTTGCTGTGGAATTTCTTTGGAAGTACTAGAAAATTGAGCAGAGTTTTTGCTCTTAAGAAATTCACGGTGATTCACCAAGTTTGAATGTCTGCTTCATTCTTCTATTTATATTGTGAAGCTCTGAGAAGTAGCCATTGCAAACTTTACGAAATTACTGGTCTTCAATTTCTCATCTCTTTGATATTTTGAATCTTCCCATTAGAGATAGATTCCAGGACGTTTAGAGATAGGAATTTGAACATTGAAGACTGATAAAATTCCGTTGACAAATTCTCACTTGTCTTCAAGCAATCTGGATTTTAGAGAGGTGCTCTAAATTGCAATGTGGAGTCTTCCCGTTGAATGACATTGCTGATGTTGGAAGAAACGCGCTGAGACAGTTGAGACATGGCGCATAACAAACATTCCGTTTACTTAGACTATAGCGAGGAATCTCTAACAGCTGTACTAACATTTGACGTTGTGAGGACCACATGAATCTTTCTCAATTTTAGCACCTTTTATCCTGAAAGATACTAAGAGAATATGCCGTTCCATCACAGATATCGTTAGTAGCACATGTCATTTAAATCTCTATGTGTCAAAGGAAAGAACGTGCTTTTAATTAAGTAAAAGCAGGAACTCAGCACAAGCTTAGTAAGATAATTTCTAAACTATGTAGTACTCAGCATACCATCAGCTTTTCTTACTCTAAGTCATCACTTAATTAAGTATCTACCAATACTGAGTTATTCTCCCTTGAATAAACTCTAGTTAGCCTTATTAATTAAGAGTTCACTTAGTATTTAATTAATTTCACTATCTTAGTTAGTTTGCTATTTCCAAAACTACTTAGTACTGTAAAGTACTATTAACTTGGGTTCAACATATTGTCCATGCATAAAATCATGCATACATTACATATGCATCATGTCATTTACAGGTAAAGATTATGACAAAGTGGGGTAATACCATCCCGGAAAATAAGAAACTCCACCTCCACTAGAGGAACCTGCAAATATCAAGAAGGATGATGGCCCACTCAAGCCTAAAGTCCGTTCAAGTAACATTGCAATATCATAAAAGCCTCCTAAAACAGCAAAGAAGTATTAGGGTCATCCCCTAATTTTCATCAAATTCATTGCTTCATCTTGTTTTAGTGTTTGATTGAAGGGGAAAAATTTTTTACGTCACATAAACTCAATCAAATGATTAAAACATGCCTCATAAAATGTATTAACATTTACTTTTCTCTGATTTGTCACAGAAAGCAAGTCAACATCCTACAAAGAAAACATAACCGTAGAAAGAAATGGTGATCCCATTGGGATTGCCTTTGAAATGGATTAAGGCACCCTACTATGGCTGTTTCAACGGTCAAAACCAACCGAAGGTCAACTCATAAGGGGCACACAATGATCGCAACCAAAGAAAGAAATGGTTGTCAGCTATTAAAGGGACACCGCAGAAAGGAACGGTCACCCTGCCCGCAAGAGGCATCAACCACCAATGAATTTCAAAGAAAGAAACGGACAATCCCCTGAGGCACGGCTCTAGAAAGGAAGGCCCATATCATCATCGATCGAGGACAAAGAAGTCACCAACCCGTCAGTCAGGTATTTTCTTGATCCACCACTCTATTTCTTGTGATCATATTGGCAATAACTAACAATGATCACACGAGGGGGAGCTATGAGCATGTGATTTTGTACTAGCTCGCGCATTCGATGATGATGTCTTTTCAGGATTTAATCCTTGAATCACACAATTTTCAACCGTCTGATGATCTTCAAATGAGAGCTCTCCTCTTAAAATAATAAATATTTTGGTCCCTAAATAAATATTAAGGACCGGAAAAAAAATATTTAAAAGCCTTAAGTGAAAATTTAAAGGCTTAAAGTATTTTTAAGGACCTAAATAAATGTTTAAGGGTTCAGAATAATTTAATCGTTTTTTAATATATATATATATATATATATATATATATATATATATTAAGAAAATATAAATAAAAGGAAGAAAAGGGGATCGAAGCAAACCACCTTTGCTTGTACTGATGGCGAAGCCAGGCCAGGCTTCGCCAGCATTTGTTGACGAAGCCCAAACCGGTTTTTTTTCCTATATATAGAGGGAATTTTTAGTGAGAAAGAGACCGAAAAAGTTTAGAAAAAAAATTTTTTTCTTGACAAAGGCGAAAGAGTTTTCATTGAAAAAAATATTTTTCTTGAGAAAATAATTATGAAGTTTTTTTACAACAACTTTTGTTCATCTTTCTTTTAAAAATCTTTTGATTACTTTCGAGTCTAAAACAAGTTTGAGTTCTGGATTTAATTATTTTTTAAATCAATTTCTTTCATATTCTTCTAAAAAATCATCAGATTTTCTCGGACCTAAAACTAATTTAGGGTCCGAGTCTGGTTATTTTAATGATAAAATTAAATATTTTCACATAAAAATCAAATGAAAAAGAACGAGGAGCACTCCCGGAAATCAAGCGGCTTTGTCAATGTGGATTCGCAACTAAAGGGTAAGCCTCTAAGTTATTAAAGCTACTTTTTCCTGTGTTATATATTATGATATTTATTTTTCTTTTCTCCTTAATTCTGAGACGGACTTGATTTTCGTCATCGACCTAGGATTTATTCTATTTCTTTTATTGTTTAAGTTTTATTTTATTTATTTAATTATCATTTTATTTATTTTATTATGTAGCTTTCTTTTGTGTTTTTACCTATTCTTCTATTTTATTTATTTGCATGATTTAGTAATTAAATACATGTTAGAATAACCCCCATGAAGGGAATTAAAATTATTCCTGAATAACAGACTTCACCTTTTGCCATGCAATAATTTTCATAAAATAAAAATGAGCAACATTTTTGTAAATAATCTTCCAAAATAAGAATTTTTAACTGCTAATATTTTAATTAGGCCACACGGGCCTCAAAATCAAATCGAGCATATGAGTAAATATTCATATTGTGCTCTATCTCCTGTGCTAACCTTTTTGGATGCAGGTGGATTAGGTTAGATGTGTGCCTAGGATTTTATTTTCCTTTGGGTATTGCAATTACTTTTAAAAAATGTAATTAATAGATTAGGCGGGCGGTTGCATCCCCTGATGTTCTGTAATTTATTTATTTTCCCGCATTTATTTACTGCACTATGTATGTATTTATTTCTTTCCGTATGTGCGATAAATCATATCACAAACTCAAAAAAGACATAAGTTCGAATATGCACAACTAAGAAATATGGTTTACTGTAGATGTAATTTAAATTAATTTGATCTAACAAGAAGTAAGCAACTCATCTAGAACCTGAATCTCTTTGTCTTAGTGTGCCATCCCCCAAATGTTAAGCCTCATAGGACTTTAATTCCTTGAAGAGCTAATATAGGTGGCGACTCTACACTACGAGACAGCAATTTCGGGTTTCGACTGATCTAAATCGATTTCATTTTGTCTTTTTAAACCTTTTGGGTCCCAACCTGATATTTAATTTTCACAAAAACACCCAGGTGGACAGCACCTCTCATCTTAGCGCACTCTTAGCCCCTCGCTTCCGTGTTGTCCGCTCACAACCGTAATGTAAAAGGAAGATATCACGCTTTACCCAAACGAGGGTTGGCTGTCTACCAGCCATACATATAAACATTTCATTCCAATAAGAGAAGGGAATATACAAAGAGAGAGGTTGAGAAGATATACCTCGAGTAGAGCAAAGTGGTCACCCACTAAGTCCGAGTTCACTGTGGCAGCATCTATGTGAATCAAGCTCTCCGCTAGAGCCTAAGCCGAAGAAGAGAGACCCATGGAAAGGGGGTCAATGACAGATAGCAGGTGAAATGGAGCAAGTGGTCCAATACCACAAATAAACTCTACCATGAGAAGTAGGGCCACCATTGAAGGCCATGCAAAAAACAAGTTGGGCGTGGTCTCACACCAATGGAGGACATCATTAACTTGAAAACTTCAAATATCGAGATGGACAGAAAAAAAAGCAATTAGTGGAATCTAGATTACATAGCCATTGCAACTTATCCTCGGCCCCATATTGGAACGCTGGAAATGCGAAGGAAAACCTCACTAGGAAAAATGGAGATGGATTTTCTAGAAAATGAAGCCCCAGCATGGCGTAATACTCCTTGACCAAGGGGTACATCTCAAGGTCAGTAAAATCGGAAGACGTGAGTGGCCAGATCCTAGAATCTTAAAGCAACACGAATAAGAATCATATTCATAGGTATAGAAGCGAGGTATTAGAGGCCTCGCAGCCCAAACATCTCGAGTCTCAGTTAGTTAGGCTTCTGGATAATGCAAAGAAAAGCTCTAAGTCACTCGTTGTGCATTGCCATTAATAAATAAAGGATAATTCCTTAACACCAGGGTTGCCTACACGCATTAATAATAAACATCAACATACTACAATCATTCATACTTAACATACACACAAACATTCATAGGAAACAAGAATTCATATTCATAAACTAAAAGAATCGTAACAAGCAAAAACCCCATGCAATAGCCAAAGTCGAGTTCTTTTCTATAAAACATGATTTTCAAAGTTCTAAAAAGTTAAAGCTCCTAAGCATGCATCGACTTCACCTTCTGTCTCGTCCTCTCTAGGCTCCATGATGTCAATACTATAATCGCTAGGATGTAGATATCTAGGGGCGCCTGCCATAAACCCTAGAGCAAGCGACGACATTAGAGGAGTCTCAAACATGAAATCATCCTAACAACGAGTAAGAAGTTGGTGAGCACTTGTCTGTCCACCTAGGGTGAATGGGTCAGGTTGATAGGAGTAGTTTAACTACTCTATAGTAACTCTAACATGCTCTCCCTCCACCCAAAGTAGAATAGACTCAACGGTCTTCAATACCATTTCTTGATGACAAGCTTCTAGTGTTTGGTAGCGTTCCTCAAGCTCTTGGTAATGCCGCTCATAATAAGCTCTCCACACAACCAACGCCTACAATCATCACGATACACAAAGATAGCGATCACAAACATTATCATGAAACTCAAACAACACATTATACATGCATTTCAAATCAGAAAAACAGATCAAGAAGGGAAACTTACCATCGCAACTGTATTATGAGAATACACTATGTCCCTCAGAGAAAGGGAATGTTTGGCCACTCACTCCATCCCTCACGAGAAAACTATAATTAAAATGAGCAGATTAGCATCAAACTCTTTGAAGTATATATGTATAAAAATCCACTATCTTTCAAGATAAATCAGCTAATCAAAGGCTTAAGTGAGTAGCATTGGGAGGATCAAATAAGAGCACTTGACCACCCCGAGGAAGGGTCAGCTCCTCCTCCATCCCAACGAAAGACATCAAGTAAAAGTTTGTCTCCATGTGAGTCATCAAACTCTCCTCGATGACGCTCGAAGAGGCTGAACTAAAACTTCTAGTGGGTGCATTCAGGTCAGGGACCCGGGATCTATTCCTGGATACCTCTTGCAATAACAAATAACAATTAGAAATAAGATCTATAAAGAAAAAGGGGGGAGGCAGAAATAGTTAGTCCAGTAAGACTCCCATATCTGATAGCCTACCTCGAACCACTCGCGCCAGCAGCATGGCCTCTTACTCTTTGATCAACACTATCTCCACCCTACTATACATAGGACTGATCAATAACAGCTCGAGCCAAAGGACGTAGTGGAATTAGCCTATCCTTGATGAAGGCCTCATAATCTCCACACTGATAGAAGAATCGAGCACCGTGCTCCTCAAAATATAACTGCCTCTCCTCTAGCCAAATCACCAAATGCACCTAGAAGAGTCTGCTAGGAGGCATGGCAATGATGCACCTATCAGCCACTGGCTTTGTCTACTAGTACTGAAGATGCTCACCTAAATACCACTCTCGAGTTCTAGGTCTCTCTAGAAAAAAGCGGTTCCGATCGACCTCCCTCTGAATCTTCTTTACCATCTAATAATGGGGAAGCTCAACCTTAGGATCACGACCTGAAAACACAATCGAATCAAAGTAGAATAATTTTCAACGAGGAGCAAACGTAACTTTCTCAAAATAAAGAAAGAATAATCACTTGCTTAAGTGTTCAGTGGTAGAGACGCTTGAGATACCCCTCAAAGGAAAGGTCTCCCCCATCAAAGGTCATGCAAATCCAAGCAAGGCAAAGAGAGCCTGTAGGAGCAAGGAAGACTTCTGGAGAAGGATAGAATTCGTACTCGAAATCCTAGGCTTGCACAATCAAACACAAGAATAGGGTCATTCAATAAAATAAAAAAGAAACAAATATATTTTGATGAATAAGCAAACTATAAGACCTGAAGAATTAGATGGAAACAATGCAATACCTTCTAGCGGGTCCTCACAACCACATGAAGATCAAAGTACACCTAAGCCAATATCACTCGAGCCCAATTACACCATTGATCCTGTCAATGTCATCCATGAGAGGGATCAACCTGTAGTTGATCTGGCTATTCATGACTGGGAAAAAGGCCACGCTGAGCAACGTCATAACGAATGAATGTATCGCTAGCCGAAATGGGTGATTGTCTTGTCCAATGATCAACTAGCTCGTGATAGGCAAAGCTCTAAACCTTGGCTCAACCCTAAATAACTCAAAGACTCATCTACAAATAACGAGACTCCTAAAATATAGCTCCATGTAAGCATCAAAACAAATCATGATCCCGAACTAAGCTAGACCAATGATCGCTACAATATTTGAGGGAGTAATGCTGACCTCCCCTATGGCGAAATGACACATATGAGAGATGTCACACCAGCTCTCGGCCAATGTAGTTAGCGTCACATGTGGAAGCCATGTTGACTGCAATGATTGAGCTATATCCCCAAAACTAGTGGCTATGATGGTCTGTGCAAGCTTTGGCTACACTGCAATATGTAGCCACCACCCGCGAACAACAAAAAGTCCACTCGTAGGGCTAATAATATGAAACTGCAAAAAGAAAAATACTGGGTCAAAAGTAGGTTGAAAAATTTAGCTAAAGAAAGAACTAAACCAAAATTTGTTTCAACCATCCTTAAAAAATTTTTATTCCAAACCACTTCAATTTTATAAATTTAACTTCAATTTTACAAATTTTAATCTCCAAGTTAATTTTAAAAAGGTCATATAAAAATTTATAAAAATTTAAAAAATTTTCTAGGTCATCGAAAATACCCTCAATAAATTTTTCAAATTACCCAAAACATATTCTGAATTTTTTTCTTTGTGCATAAAAAATATTTGAAATCAGGCTTAAGAATCATTGAAGACCCTGCTGTCAGACATGATGTATGCCCTAGGGACACTTAGGGTGATATATCTTTATTAGTTATAATGTACAAATAGTTTCGAAATATTATAAATAATAATTAATTAATCTTTGTTGGTTATCAGTGCTTTTTGTTTATTTTTGTATCTCACTAGTATCATATATGTTTAATATGTATATGCGCATTGACGAGACAAAGTCTATGATTATTTCATAGCGTAAAAGTTTGTGGACATAGTGGGAGCTATGTGGTGTGAGAACTGCACATACGTGTTACTATGATTAGTTTAAATTATTAGTCATAGCTTCATTAAGACTGGAAATCAATGGAATGAACAAACTAGCATGTCCAGGCTTACTCCTTGGATTAAATCCAAGCAACCGATCTCATGAGATGAAGGTGGTACCTTGAGTTAACACATGAATGTATTAAGGTAAAACATTGGAAACCCCTATATGACAGACACTCGAAAATTACTATATCCATGTCTTGGTGTCATGTCTTATTGTAGTAGCAGTACAAATATCCTTAGACCTGAGATATTGGTTACCTTATGTAGGAGTTGTTATACTTTGGGTCATACTTATTCATACCCTAGCAATCAGGATGACACGGGTGATTATGGGTATAGCGATGATCACATGTTGGTAAGCTGTATAGTCAAGATAGGATTCATCACTCTTGATATAGCAATATAATGGGAGATGTACCTTAGGACCCTCATAAACCTCTGATCAGAGTATAAGATTGATATAACGAGTTTCTAGTCAATCAAGATACATAATGGCTAAGTGGTGTTCTTCGTGAACAAGACTAATTCCAAGATAGCTACGGATATTACATGAGCTAACACTTAACCCGAGCTCACTAAACTAGATGGTACTTAACCTGATGAAAGGAGTGTATTGTATTGGTTACTACTGCAGAACCGGATTAAGTCACAGGCACGTGACATTCCAAATATCGGGGGATCATACGCCTTTGCTAGAAAGCCCATTTGATCGTCTAGAGCTATCAGGTTCAATATCAATCTGGAACACCGTGCCTAAAGGTTCCCGAATTGGAAGCCAAGTTTAGGTTAACTTCTAGCGGCTCTATACTTTGAGATCCTATGAGGTCACAGACTTCGGGTCTTTATTGGATTATGTAAAGAACCTCTAGACTAGGCCTATACCGAAAATACAAGTTATGAAATCAGTGAGAAGAATTATTAGTTGGTTAAATCGAATTAATAATTAAAAGGAATTATGAGAAAATAGGGATAAATAATCAGAGCGAGCAAGGGAATTTTTCTCATTACGAGTGGGCCCTGAAAAGAACACCGGTTGTTCGAGGTGGGGCCCACGTGACTACCTCATGAGATGAAAAGCTAGCTCGCGGGCCTTTAGTGCATGGGCAAGCCCTCACTTTAGCGGGCTAGAAGCATGCAAGCTCTGTCGATGGTAATGCTTGCGCAGGCTTGCAATTGCAAGCTCGCTAGGCACAGGCCGTAAGCTTGCCATTAGCCCAAGCTTGCGAAAAATTCTAGGGCTACCCTTATGAGGTGCACGGGTCAGCCTACGGGTCTCCGTGACCCGCGTAGTTGACTAGATAAGAATGGGATGGGTTTATCCCATCCCATGCAGAGTTATAGGGGGATTTTAACACTCCCCCATTTTTCCCTATAAATAGGCTTGAAGCCTCTTATTATAAACACACTAGAAAAAGCTTATAGCAATTTTTCGCTCTGATTTCTACTCTCCTCTTCTTTTATTGTGCGAGATATTTCACGAGTTTCTCCAAACAAATTGAAGAGTTCTTACACAAGGCTCTTTTAAGTGAGCCTTCGGGATTATTTTCAGGTTGATTTTTCGAGTAGTCTAACAACTACTATCAATTGACAGGTTCTACCTCTTCGAGGTTTTGGTAGGTGAAGATCTGTGTAGATCAATCATATGCTCTCCAAGTTTGGAAGCTTGTGCTATTGGAATTACTTTAAGGGAACATAGCTACTTAAAGAGAGATCACATGCACATCAATTGGTACTACTTCAATCTTTAGATGCTAGGTTTCTTTTGTATGTTTTATAAATCTAAAAGCATATATGAAACGTTTTTACTTAGATTATATAAATCATGACATGCTTAGGAGATCCTTAGGTTAATTTTAAGTTTTGAAATCTCGCCTTGCAACGATTGCATGTTCAATTAATATCTTGATTAACCAATAGTGGTATCAGAGCCTGCCTTATACTATGTATGATTGATTATAACATTTTAAAATATGACTTTCTATGAATTGATTAAAGTATGCTATGCATGACTTAGGGTTCAATTCATGTTATAGAAAATGGTATGGTAACTAGATTAAGGTTTTGCTCAAACTTAGTCTAGGTTATTATCATATAAAATTAGCAATGTTTTACCACAGGGGTAAAAGCTTTAATTGAGGGTCGTCCCATACTTCACATAATTAAAGAATGAAATCTTTAAATCATAATTGTTTGTGGTATTACGAATCAAAATGCCTGTGGTGATTTTGGCAAGGAATGGACAAGGTTGCTCATTCACTTCAAGGGGGCCTCTCCTACCTATAAGTCACCATCAGTATTAGATTCACGAATACCCAAGTGATTTTTTATAACTTAGTCAATTTCTAGTATGGAAATTAGATTTAGCATATGGTTTTACAAACGTGGTTTAAATTGTTAAATTAAAAGATATAGGCATAAGTGCAAGAACTTAAAACATAGACCTGTTTGTTTTGCATGTTATGGGGAGTCTTGGCATAATGGAATGATTATGATATACTAGTTAGAGCATGTTCCCTTAGAGTTAATAATTACAAATAGCCCAGAATTATTATTTCATAAGCATATCCATCGTATAAGACCTAGACTAGGGCGAGACCAATGGCACCAATGAAATCGCTATAACAATATTAAGGAGGTAAATTGTCTTCTCGTCATAAGTCATGATGCGAACCTTATTAATGGATGTAAGAACATGTACAACATGCCTTCCCTTAACATGTGTTTGGTCATGAGCCTAGATGGGGTTAATGCCTTAACCAAGGAGGGTTAGTTATCCATATTATTAGAGCTAATGCTGAGTTTGAGACACATTTGAGGAGTCATACAATTGGGTGTGCACATCTCAAGAAAGGGAACTCAAATGGTTTAGCAATTGCAAGAGATATAAATGGATGGGTTCCAACCATGGTTATTTTCTTATGGCTTGACATGCGATAGTGGGGGTCATAATAAATGGCTATGGATGCTACCTACTAAGGAAAATTAGTTCGACCAAATTTTCCAAATTTGAATAGAATGAAGCTATTTAAATATCATGAAAAATAGTAGGGATTATGTGTTTAATCAAAGACCTTATATTAAATGCATGTACATTAACTAATGTCTAAACAAATTCTATCTTATATTGAGTTGCATATAATCACTAACGAAAATACTCACATTGACATCGGGCCTCTTAAAGACATTAGATATGATGTTTTATAACTTCAATGAGTGGTTTGAGACTATTCGAGGAGTTTTTCATAACTACTATCTAGATTATATTCTAACTAATCCTAATCCCAAACACCCCGGTAAGAATGCTTTTGCATGTGAGATGGATAACTATGAGGAGCATAAGGGAAACTCATGTTAGATCATATGCTCCCAAAGTACACACGTGTGTACGAAGGGTTTGACCTCACAACCATGATTCATCATCCCAAGTTAGTGGAAAGTCTAGAGGCTGAACTGTTCCACAGTAAATCACGAGAAGACACCTCAGTAGTAGAGTTGGTCATTAACATATATGATAACTCAGAGAAATTGAGAGAGTTGGGAGTTGAGTATAGTGAGTAGTCTTTAAAGGAAATGTTATTGAGGATATAACCCAATAAATATGATTCCTTCAAAAAGATGCTTAAGGAGTGTTCTCCTAATTGTACCTTAACCCAGCTCATGGAATTGCTCGAGTTTTATGAGATTGAGTTTAGAAGTAAAATCAAAGAGCAAGCAAGTGCTGAGGACCTTAAGTTGAAGAAACTAAAAGGTTTAAAAGTCAAGAGAAAGCTCATGAGGAAGTTAGAATTGAAGAAGGAAAATGTTTCTCTTGAAATAAGTTCATCGAATGATGATAGCCATGGCTCGAATATTTGGAGATTGGATAATGAGAAGTCATCATACTTATGGCATTGCTGTCTAGGCCACATAAATGAGACTCACTTAACTAAGTTACACAAATGTGGAGACTTAGACCCAATGGAATGAGAATCCTATGGTGTGTGCGAACCTTGTTTAAAAGGGAATATGACTAAGAAACCTTTCAAAGGAAAGGGTCAGAGTGCCACTAGTACTTTGGAAATAATACATTCCGATGTATGTGGTCTAATGAGTGTTAAGACACATGAGGGTTTTGTCTACTTTATAACCTTTAGTGATGATTACTCGCGATATGGCTATTTGTACCTTATGAGGCACAAGTTTGAAAGTTTTGATAGATTCAAAGAATTCAAAATTGAAGTAGAGAAACAGCTTGGGAAAAGTATCAAGACCCTTCAATCTGATCGAGGTAGTGAGTACTTAAGCCAGGAGTTTCAGGATTATCTAAGGGATAATTGTAAATTATCCTAGTGGATACCTCTTTATACATCTCAACATAATGGAGTCTCAAAAAAGAGAAATCAGACCCTACTCGATATGGTTCAGTCCATGATAAGCTAAGAAGAACTCAGCAAATCCTTTTGGGGATATCCACTTGAGAGCGCAGTATATATTCTAAATAGAGTGCCCTCTAAATCATTTGATCAAACTCCATACCAGTTATGGTATGTTAGGAAACCCGCTCTTTCTCACTTGAGAGTTTAGGGTGTCCTGCACATATAAAGAGGATAAATTTAGATAAGCTAGGTTCTAAGTCTGATAGATGTCTGTTTACAAGTTACCCTAAGGAGACTATAGGGTATACCTTTTATGATCTCAGGAAACAGAAAGTCTTGTTCCCAGAAATGCTCAATTCCTCAAGAAGGAGAATGTACTTGCAAAAGCTAGTGGGAGAAATCTTGAGTTAGTTTCTTAAGAAGATCAAATAGACAGTCAACTGATTATACCTACACCTGTTATACAAGATAGTGTAATCATGGAATAACCTATTATAACACCGATATTGCGTAGGTCAGGTTAGTCTCTAATTGCTCTCGAGCGATACTGATTTCTCATCATTGATGATAAATGTCTCATTCTTATGGAAGATAATGATCCTAGGACTTACAAGGAAGCAATGGAAGGCTTAGAATCTGATAATTAGCTTTTAGCCATGAGATCAGAGATGGACTCCATGTAGGAAAATCAAGTTTGGAGCTTGATTGATGCTCTAAGTGGGATTAAGCCCATAGGATGTAAGTGGGTTTTCAAGAAGAAAATTGACATGGACAAGAACATAGTTACATATAAAGTAAGGCTGGTTGCAAAAGTGTACAGTAAAAAAGAAAGCATTGACTATGATGAGACCTTTTCACCGGTGGCCATGTAGAAGTCTATCAGGATAATACTTGCCATCGCCGCTCATTATAATTATGAGATTTGAAAATGGATGTGAAGACACCATTTCTTAATGGGAATCTAGATAGGGATGTGTATATGGCACAACCCAAGGGTTTCAAATCCGAGGATGGCTCTAAGGTATGCAAGTTGTAGAAGTCCATTTATGTACTTAAGCAAGCATTGAGGAGTTGGAATATTAGGTTCGACGAGACAATCTGAGAAATCAATTTTGTATCAAACGCTAGTGAGCCCTATGTATATAAAAAGGCTAGTGGGAGTGCGATCGTTTTCCTTATATTATATGTCAATGACATATTATTAATAGGAAATAATATTCCTTTTCTTCAGATAGTTAAGTCATTGTTGTCAAAGAAGTTCTCCATGAAAGACCTTTCACAAAGTACATATATAGACAAGGTATTGGCTAGATTTAACCTTGAGTAGTCAAGAAAGTGTTATCTCCCAATGTCTCACGGGATTAACCTTTCTAAATCTGAGTGTCTGAGAACACATGAGGAGAGACTACGCATGAATGGAATACCCTATGCCTCAGCGGTAGGGTCCATCATGTATGATATGGTATGCACTCGGCCTGACGTCTCACATGCATTGAGTGTCATGAGCAGATTTCAATCTGACCCAAGTGAGAAACACTAGATGGCTGTTAAAACTATCCTCAAATACTTAAGCATGACTAAGGATATGTTTTTAGTGTATGGAGAAGGTGATCTCACTTTAGAGGGATACATCGACCCAAGTTTTCTATTTAGCAGGGATGATTATAAGTCCCAGTCACGTTATGTGTTTCTTTTAAATGGAGGGGCAGTTGTTTGGAAGAGTTTCAAACAGAGTACGACTGCCGATTCAACCATGGAATTTGAGTATTTAGCTACTTCAGAAGCAGCTAAGCAAGCCATATGGCATAAGGGATTTATTGGTGGTCTCGGTGTGGTTCCATCATTGTAAATCCAATGGCGGTCTATTACAATAACAATGGAGATATTGCTCAGGCAAAGGAAACACGGTCTCATCATAGAAATGAACATATACTCAGAAAGTACTATCTCATGCAAGAGATAATAACTAGAAAGGATATAAGCTTATAATACGTCCCAACAGATAGCGGATGGGCTAACTAAACCATAGACTCATGTTAAACATGACTAGCATGTTAACGAGTATGGTATAAGGCACATGGGCAACTGGGTTTAGCACAAGTGGGAGATTGTTAGACATGATGTATGCCCTAGAGGTAATTAGGGCGATATGTCTTTATTAGTTATAATGTACAAAGAGTTTCGAATTATTATTAATAATACTTAAGGCATCTTTATTGTTTATTAGTGCTTTTTTTTATTATTGTATCTCACTGGTATCACTACGCCATCGATGGCATGTCGCAACAACAAAAAAATGTTGCCTAAAAGGCCAAAAGTGTTGCAAAAGCACTTGTCGCAACACTTTTCTGTGAAAAAAGTCATTGGTCATGTTTCCCTTGCAAAAAGTCATTTTTGCAACACATTTTCTTTTTTTCGCAACACTAAGAAATGTGTTGCGACAAGTGACTTTTCGCAATACTTTTTTAGTACTTGCAACACCTTTTGTTGTGTTTCAAAAAATATCCGTCGCCATCAACGTTAACATCTGTTAGTTTTTTTCATAACACTTTTGTTGTTTTTTCACAACACATTTCTTATAACACTTTTAACATATTTGTAACACCATGTCCAATTTTCGCAACACTTTTTGACAAACACTTATGTCGCATTTGAAACACTTTTTGCGCTTATTGCAACACATTTGTAAAACACTTAATTGATGCCATAATTCATAAAAATTAAATTTCATTTTTTTATATAATTGTTAATGTTTATTTGTATACAAATTCAAACGAGAACAAAAAAATACATAATACTATACAAACTAAAAATAACGCTACTAAAAGTATATATGTTTATAATTTACAGAATGGCTGCTGACTTCACTATCTGAGCTGGTGTTCAAAGAAATGCAACTGAAGAAGTTAAGGGTATCTCACAAATGATCATAAACCATTGGATTAGATCCATGAGCTTGCACCTATAAAAAAATGTTTGATTAGAATTTGAATTAATAACTTATTATTCTACCTTAAGCAAACATTATCAAATAGACTAAAAGTAGCCAATGACTTGTCTTTTCTTGAGCATTCAGGAACTAAAATGAGGATATAGCAAAGTACATGAACTAGGAAAAACTATATAAAACTCAAAAAAAGTACACTAAACAAGTTAAAGCATAAGTGGAAAATGGAAAAAAGGAAGTAAGAACAAATGTAGAGTAAAAACATTTAGTTATAAACCAATTTGTTTAATAGGGTATTTTTCCTCCTAAATCAGCTTAAAGACTCCATCAAATTACTAACAAAAACAAACAAAGGATAGAATACAACAAACCTAAGAGCACCCATATATATAAATATAACAAACAAAGAAGTGTTTACCTTAAATATATCATCACACAACCTAAATCAGTCATCACTTATCATTAGCACTAGGGTCCATATAATCAGTGTATCAAATCTACATGCTTGCTCAGCTCCTCCAATTTGTTTAAACTTAGCCTCAACCTCTCGCTTTTGCTCACTAGCTATAACAACAACTATGTTAATTATTACATAAACTTGAATTTTCATAAATTCACGAAATATCACTATCCTTGTCTAATAAGTATGTACTCACATGCCAAATACAAAATCTGATTGATTTACCATAACAAAGAATAAAAAGTAGACTTAAACTTAATTGAAACAAATCTAAGAATTCCAGCCTTTCAATTCAATTATAAACAAGCAATAGATGACATAGACTATGATGAAGGAATGGAAATCTCTACCTTTTCCAATATTGTGGGCTCAGTAGCATTTGACAGCTCTAATAGGTGAAAGAGGCTAACTGCAAAGAAACGGCTGTAACATTACTACCAGCTGCATTTATCACTTACAAATTTTTTTTTATCACTATGGCAATAGCTTCTTCAGATGCTTGTATGCAATCCTGGAATGATGAATCCCCATACAGCTATTAAAAATATTATGTATAAACTTAGTTCACAAATTAGATTTGTCACCAAAAGCAAAATAGGTGAGTCTTAAAAACCAGTTAACCAAAGAAATGCTTGATTTAGCTAGCAAATAACCAATGTATAACCTTCAAAATCGGCATTGCTCCAGTGTAAAACCTGACTACATCAGCATATTAATACACTTCCCAAGTGTAGTAGGTAAATCATAAATAAAATGCTCTTTTCCACATAAGAAGAAATCAGTGTCACCAATAGTTAAAAATTATTATGTTAGTTTTCTACATATATAATAATTTAATTATATCATCACTAAAATCACACAATAATTTATGAAACAGGAGATATAATGAACTACTGTACTGGATATTCCAAATAGAAATATTCGTAGCTTATTGTATAATTTGTATGACACATTGAAGTAAAATAACCTTACAAGTTTGTTGTAAAGAGATGCAATGTTATCTAGTATCTACCATTTCCAAAGTTAACTACATGACACATCTGACAGAGGCAGTGTCAAATTACAGGTAGAATGTAAACCTTACATAATTATTTTCATAGAAATTAGAAGGGAAAGTAAGACATAGGGAAAGTAAGACATAGGCAAAATGCAGTTTTTTCCAGCCATTAATTGGAAACCAAGTTATGTTATACATCAATAACTTAGACACACACAAGTTCACAAACATCATATATAATTTGAATTTAGAATAATTTTTTACGAATTAACCATCTATTATGAATTTTATGTGAACTACTTAAACAATTTATAGCATAAAAATACATCTTGGATTCTCCTGGAATCCTACAGGATTAAGAAAAACATCAAACTATCCTACCACATTAAAAATGAAAAAATGGTGCTACCAAGCGAGAATGACCAATTCCACATAAAAAATAGGTCTTCCAGTTAATTCTGTTAATGAATGCTAACCTTAGTAATTTTTTTGAGAAGGTAGTCATCAATTATTACATCCTTTACAAGTTCATAATCGCCATCACCCTATGAAGTGAAGCCATGACATCAAAATCACAAGCAATAGAGAGGAATTTTTTTCATTACAAAACTTACTTTTGATCTGCATAGCATACTGAAAACTAAACCTTGTACTATGCCATAAGGATTTCCATTAATATAAACCTGCATTTGTATCATAATGAGCTTTAATTATCAATAGTGTAATATTTACGTATCATTGAAAATTTTTGAGATTAGAAAAAATTTTAAGCAAAAAATTTCATTTGAATGTCTAGATTTGGATTATAAATGGGAGTTACAAAAACATAAACTGAAAAGTCAAGCCTGGCCTGGCATTAATTGCTGACAAAATTTGAGTACTACACAGCCAAGGATGCAATTATTGAACAACTATGATTAATGCTTATGCATCCTTCAACTTTAAGAATCTATGTGTGCATATAAGAACAATGTGTATGCATGGTATCATAAACTCTAGTTTGGCCATGAGAAGTGTTATAAAACAATACTCCAATAATTGGTTAACAAAATCAGAAAATGGCATTGACTTTTCATATACCACTATGTAAAAGAATGATAACAATGACCCATAACTCAAAGAAGAGCTGGATCCAAGACTTCTATTTTATAAAAAGCATAACAAAGCAATACAAAAAATATCCCATATTTTTGTTAGAAAAGCACAAAAATCATGGCATAAATCAGCAAAAATACAAAATGATTTTTCTCGGTGACAGTCTAGAAGTTGTAGTAGAAATACCCCTATGGCCCTACATATTTGTAGTAATATATTGAAATGTGAACATACAAGGAAACTATCTACAAATTTTTTAAATATCTTTGGTTCTTTCCTTGAAAATTTTCAAGGGTACGGAAATATAATTTGAATGTAATTTGATTGAAGGAAATGTAATTTGATTGTAATTACATTTCCTTCAACTATAGTGTAATATTTACATACCATTAAATAGTAATAAGTAAAATTCATGACTGTCTACCTGAGTTGGATGCTGACTTGGACCATCCCCTGCATTAATTATCGAACACACCAGCAGTAGCAGCAGCTCTTTTTGTAACACGCTCTCAAAATGGTGCATAATAATGATATCTGAATATCCTCCAACTGTTCTAATACTATCTGCAAAATGAAGCTCCAAGAATAATGAACTAAACTGACATTTAAGAGTTCAATGAAAAGGAAAACTAAAAATAGTTAGTTAGTTAGTTACCTTCGAGTGTCTCTCCTTTTGCAGCAGATGAAAATTCCCTGGCATTTTCAGAAATCAAAACTTCACCACCCAACCGCTTCATCACAGATTCAAAAGAAAGCCTTATACGAGTAAATCGTTCATAGAAAAGGGTAGCCATAAGATAACCCTTGAGGATTTGACTACCAAACGAATTCTTTTCGATGCCTTCCATTTCTCGTGCAACTTCAAATATGGCATTTAAAATCTGTCTGTCAAACTGTTGTGCCTCAATCACATTATCAAGCTGGAATTTAAGCCTAGTTGAAAATGAAGGGGATTTCTTGAAATTTACTTCATTGTAATTGATTATGTTCCTTGTTGAATGCCTTAAACCAGCAAAAACCATATTACATTCAATTGATTATGTTCCTCGATGGATGGCCATCCCAAGGAAATGTAATTTTTTACTTGTTTTCATTGGAAAAACATCCTGTAATTTACAATGCTACCATTAAATAATAATAGCATTTATGCAACTAAGCACAAATCTATTAAAAGAAAGTTGATGCAAAGGTGGTTCTTACAGGAGGTGCACCCTCGCAAAACTCAATCACACCTTGATTGATTAAATTTCCCTGTAAAATCGAGCGAAAAGCAAAATCGGTAAGAATCAGAACCATTCAGCAAAATTTATTCAATTTTTATATTCAAGACAAGAATATAAAAAATAGAGCTAGCATTTCACTAGAAAAGTACTCAAATCAAACTTTGGAGAAGTTTACTGAAAATCAGATTTCGAAACATAAAAAAAGCATGCTTGCTTAATATATGTTGCAGAATTTGGTAATGATTATCGTCTATGAGTGATTTAGGCAAGTCATTTAGGGGAGTGATATTAGGGGCTGATTGTTTCTTTCCCAATCTATACCTAATATCATGGTATGAATTGAACAACATTTCAATAAGGAAAGACTTGCAATCTTTAACATTCAACCATGAGAAACCACGATTACCTGATGTAGAGTTTAAATTAGCAAAAGAGATTTTTACACATAATCAAATTATGCGGAACCTGATGAACTTCTCAACTAATGCCTAAAACCCACATCCTAATACCCAAATAGAATTGCGGTAAATCAAAAATAAAAATTGGACAAATTAATATGGAAATTAATCTAGTACAAGGTGCTTAAAGAGCAGAGGCAAGATCTATAAATCCTTAAACAAGTTTTCCCTAACATAATTATCACGTTATTAGAAAGAACTCAAAATCCAGGCAGCTAAAACCATAACCATAAATTTTATTGAAAAAGGTCCAAACTAAAAGTAAAATTAGTTAAAACTAACCTCCTCATCTCTCGTGATACGATTCCATTCTGTCAAATCTCAGGACAAAGCTCTAGCGTTCGTAATAGTATCAGGCACCAAATCCACGTCTTATACCAAAATTTGATTTTCCAAGGCTTTGATTTAGAGCTTCAACTACTAAATCTTACCAAATAATAACTCCCACTTGCGAATCCACAGCTGCTCTTCCCGCAGCCATCGCTGCTCTTCACAGAGCCACCTTTGCACCTCACGGAGCCATAAGAAGTCTTAACGATAAGAAGAAGAAGAATTCGGAGTAGAAGATGAACAACATATATGAGAATTGGAAAAATAGAGTGAAATCGAAGGCTTGAAAAATGGTAGTGAGATGGCATCTGAATCTTTGACATTGCCTTTCTAATTTGCAAAAGTTGGAATCATTGTTTTCCCTGATAAAGAAGGATTGATGAACTTTGAAGGGGATTTAGGTATTTTTCAAAGAAACCACGAAATGAGGGAGAGGAGATGAGAGAAAATTTGTGATTTATATAATTTTTTAATGAATTTTAAATTTTTTTAACTAATTTTTCCGTCAATTAATTAGCGGGAGATTTCCCGCTCGTCAAGTTTTCACTATTCATTATGTTTTTCGCAACGGTTAGACTAAAAGTGTTGCGATGAAAGTGTATTTGATCAACAAAAATATCTATTGCAACACTCTTTAAAATGTGTATCGAAAAATCCTTTTTTTCTTCAAAAATCGCAACTCTTCAATGCAACACCAACTATTCTGGTTGTGACAGGCCATCTATGGCGTAGTGTATCATATATGTTTAATATGTATATGTGCATTGATGAAAAAAAGTTTGTGATTATTTCATAGCGTAAAAGTGCATGGACATAGTGGGAGCTATGTGGTGTGAGAACTACACATACGTGTTACTATGAATAGTCTAAATATCTCTAATCATAGTTTCATTGAGACTGGACATCAATGGAATAGAAAGACTAGCACGTGTAGGCTTACTCCTTGGATTAGATCCAAGCAACCGATCTCATAAGCTAAAGGTGGTACCTTGAGTTAACACATGAATGTATTCGGGTAATACATTAGAGACCGCTATAAGATAGACACTCGAAAATTTCTATATTCATCAGTTGGTTTCATGTATTATTGCAATAGCAGTACAAATATCCTTAGACCTGATATACTGGTTACCTTATGTAGGAGTTGCTATACTTTGGGTCATACTTATTCATACACTGGCGATCAGGATAAAACGGGTGACTACGAGTATAGTGATGATCACATGTTGATAAGTTGTGTAGTCAAGATGGGATTCATCATTCCTGATATAGCAATATAATTGGAGATGTACCTTAGGGCCCCTTGTTGAAGTAACACACTCATAAACCTCTGATCAGAGTATAAGATTGTAGAACGGGTTTCTAGTCAATAAGGAAACATAATGGCTAAGTGGTGTTCTTCGTGAACAAGTCTAATTCCAGGATAGCTACGGCTATTACATGAGCTAACACTTAATCCGAGCTCAATAAACTAGATGGTACTTAACCTGATAGAAGGACTGTATTGTAAAGGTTACTTCTACAAAACTGGATCAAGTCACAAGCAAGTGAGGTTCAAAGTATCGGGGGATCAAACGCCTTTGCTACAAAGCCAATTTAATAGTTTAGAGATATCAATGGGTTCCATATCAGTATGGAATACTGAGCCTCAAGGTTCCCGGAAGGTAAGCCAAGTTTAGGTTAACCTCTAGTAGCTCTATACTTTGGGATCCTACGAGGTTACACACTTTGGGTCTTTATCGGACTACATAAAGAATTTATAGACTCGGCCTATATAGAAAATAAAAGTTGTGAAATTAGTGAGAAGAATTATTAATTGGTTGAAATGAATTAATAATTAAAAGGCATTATGAGAAAATAGGGAAAATTAATCAGAGCGAGCAAGGGAATTTTTCTTGTTACGAGTGGGCCCCGAAAAGAACATGGGTCGTTCTAGGTGGAACATGGGCAGGTGCCCTACGAGCTGAAAAGCTCATGGGCCACTAGAGTGCGGGTAAGCCCGCGTGCTAGTGCTGCCTATGGCAGCGTTTGCATGGGCTTGCATTTGTAAGTCCACACTAGTACACAAATGCCCTTTTGGATCGGTCCTTTTACACTATTTGGATCAATTCCTTATCGATCCAACAGCCACCGATCCAAAAACACATAGACATTTGGATCGGTTTGAGAACTGATCCAATTAATAAAGGCATTTAGATCGGTTTTAGAACCGATCCAATTAACCAACCAATTGGATCGGTTAAAAACTGATACAATTGACTGATATAGTTGGCGGAAAAAGTACATCATTTATGGATCGGTTTACTCAAAAACCGATCCAATTACTTATTTTTTTTAATTTTTATTTTATTTATTCTAAATCATTTTTAGCTGTAGTATTTTCCATCATTCTTACAAATTAACCAAATATACATAAAATAAAACTAAATTTTCAATCTTGAATCACAATCAAATAATATAATTTCATACATCATTGTTCAATCCAAATAAAAAATTCCAAGTGGACATACAAAACCAAACAAATTTATATATAATTCTCAAAAAGTTATGTACAATAACAATCTCAAGTTCACATACAAAACCAAACTTCCATCTTCATTTGTCAACTAATACACACACAAAACTTCCAACAAAAAATTACTTACTAAGAAAACGGATCATATAAGATGCAAATATGTCTCGAACCTCATTTAGCTCCTCGGGACTATAGGTAGTGGTTCTTTCAAAAGACTATAATCAATAAAAAAAGAGAACAAATGGATTAATATAAGATTATCATTCATATCAAACTAACATAAAAAGATAAATTATTCACATGACTAAAATAATTCAAGAGTTTAACAAGTACCTCAATTAGTTTATCTACATCAACATGATTGTTGATTATGTCGTACATAAAACGCATTACAAAGTAACCACATTCAGTAGATCCAGGCTGCTTCGGACAATAAAAACCAAAATTTAAACTAAGTTATAAGTATATTATTGTTGAGTAGATAAACCCAAACAAAAAATAAAACAATACCATTCCATTAATGTATTTAAATGATGGTGGTGACGCTTCCTTTGCCCGTTTCTTTTGAATAATTTGGGATGCCTTCAGTGCACTATATAATATAAATAAATTGCTCATGAGAATTTGGAAGATAATAAATTTGAACTACAAATTTAATGCAATTAGTAAATATATACATAAATCATTCAAAAACTGTCTGATAACAAGTCTCCTGGTTCATCCTACATAACTCATTCAGTTTATATGCATCCAACTTTGATCCATTGTCACCTAATTTTCGATAATATATGAACTCAATTTAGTTTATTTAATTCATTACTAGCTACTTCTGACTTATTTTAATTACATAATTAATCATGTCAATGCCACAAGTGTTCACATATAAGGTAAATAAATTAAAGAAACAACAAAAACAACACAAAAGACTAGAAAAGTAACGAGTAGATGAATATAATAAAGAAATAATGAAGCAGAAGTGTTTTCCAAGGTATGACATTTCAGTATTGCTGGACATGAAAATCTTTATCGATTAATGTGTTTAATTCCAACCAAACCCAAACCTTCTAACGTTCATGTGTTTAATTTTGTTCTTCGGTTTCCGCAGTAAATCTTTGGTTATTTGTTGATTAACACCACTTCAACTAATAGAACAAATTACGACCCTTTGATTGTTCTTTCTTCTTCGATCATTAAACTAGAATTCATTTTACTTGCGTAGTACTGAAATCGCTTCGGCCTTTCTTTCGGGTGATTTTATCTTGGCCTAAGCCAATCT
>CATIWQ010160805.1:0-28207 GCA_949673415.1 Euphorbia schlechtendalii
CACAAATTATTACTTTATTGTGACAAATGTATTTTAAAGTGACAAACTTGATAATTATTTATGACAATTGAAGTGTCGCTAAAACTTTATATATATGATATATACTTGGAGTTCGTCATCATAAATAAAATTTTAGATGACAGAAACTATAATGTGTCATGATTAAATAATAGATTTTAATGACGAACAGTAATTTACAATGACAACAAAATTTTAATGACATGACAGAAAAATTGTCACAAAAACAAAAATATTGTAGTGACATATGTACTATATTGTCACCTAAAAGAAAAACTTTCATGACAAAGTGGAAAAGTGTCATAATGACAAAATACCACGGACATGCTATGACGAAGTGTGCAACGATGAATTATCGTCACCAGTTATCAAAAGTGATGAAAAACATGTTTTCATGATAATTTTGGTGCATCATGAAATGCAGAATTTCTTGTAGCGAAGAAAGAAATTTTGTAAGAAATGAAGCAATTTTTCTTTGGAATAAGTTTGGATTTAGAAAGAAGATTTCAAAATGAAGTAGTGAATGATTGATGAATGGCAGTGCATCAATTTTATAGACTTTAGTGGAATAACTATCGAATAACTACCCAAACTGCTGCAATTTTCGCTCACTTCGCGATTGTGATCACAAGTCGCGATCGTGACTAACAGAGAGACAGAAAGTTTTAACAGGAATTCACGAGTGCGAATGGAAGTCACGAACGCGAATAGGGAAAATTGAAGAAAATCTTCTATTTGTCAAGAATTAAGATGACATATTATGATGTTTCACCTCCAAGATAATTATTTCATAATATTTCCATATCTAGAATAAGATTAGAAAATTGCATAATATAGGAAATGAAATAAATAGATATAATTAATCTCTAGAACGCACTTGCCTTCCCGGCAATGGCGCCAAAAACTTGTTCATAAGGTTTCGACTCTAATAACTGCTAGGATTTTTTTATTTACTAATGAAGCCGAAAACCTTGTCTCCCACTTTCCTCCCAATAAATTATAAGTTCAAAATACAAACACGTGTTGTCAGTACTGCTTATCTAAATAGAAAAATGGTGACCATTACAAGTATACAGTTACAATGTAGTTTTAAAAGATATCGATCCCACAGGGAATGACTAGCTCTAAAGATCAACAAGAAAAATGGAATAAAGAAAATAAAATATTTTTGGATTTTATTTGGGAGGATTAGAATGAATAATAGATAGATATATGTATGGAAGACTAGAGATTCTAAATATATAGATTTTTCCTACGAAATAAGTATAGCAAAGAAAACATGTAAGTTCAACAAAGTTATTACGTTCACTAGACTAATTTAACAAATCGGTTCTAGACACTCAGATGTTCAATGATTCACTATAGAGCAACACATGAAATGACTTTTCTAAATCTAGTGCAAAAGAATTAAGACGATTATACAAACCTGGGTAACAATATTACTATGCTTAGTACTGGTCGCTCTCACATAACCACATTTAGCAAGTTACCATTCCAAAAATGTTGGCTCACTAAATAGCATTAAAAGCACAGATCCAATGATTATACACAATCTCGTTAACCCTGAAACTACTCTTAAAGTTAACTCAAAGTCATATAACTTGATTAATATAAAAGACTCAACACGAAATACGCATTATGACACATAGACATATAATAAACTTCAAAATAGAAAGTATAAGTAGAAGGCAAAGCAAAGTTGTAAGGTATGCAAGTGAAAGTTAAAGTTGATCAAACCGTATCCACTCTTTAATGGGAGTCGTCAATTCCCGCAATTTTTGTGTCTGCTTTGAATTCGGTCTCGGCCAGTATAGAAACTCTGCTAGGATGCTATTCTTTGTGAATATTGAATAGATGACTGTTGAAGAACGAAAAATTTTATTGATAAGTGATTTGCAAGTATACTTACACAATAATCGCTTGAATATGTAGATAAATCTAGTGATCGAAACAAGGATTCGAATCACTTAAACATTTTCTCGCTAACACTTATGAACGTAGCGAAAACTAAATAATTTCACTCTCTATCTACGCACACTCTATATCTCTCACTTTTTCTAATTCCAATGCCACACCATGCATGAAATTTGTAAGGTTTGGAGCCCTATTTATAGAGTTCGAAGGGTTGTGTCTGTCCAAATGAAGAGTTGTGTCCATTGGCAAAAGATTGCATCACATCATTGTGGTTGGTTGAGAAGCTTTAATCTTATCCACAATGGATTGGAATCTATTCATGATTGGTTGACTTCTGATAAGTGTCTTTTCATTGGTAGTTGATGGCAATTGAAGGTGGTTGATCATTCTTATCTAACGGTTGGTAATTAAGATGATTTGACCAAAAAACCGTCCAAGTCACGACTGCGATATACAAGTCATGACCGTGAATCTTTGCTTCTGAAGTGTATCAAGTCGTGACCACGAATTGTTGTCACAACCGTGAATTGTGTTTTTCTTTAAAATTCTTCTTATAACTTCACCGATCTTTGACAGCTTCGATCCTATGCCAAATCTTTAAGTTCCACGCATCTTTTCGCCCCTTTTCACTCTTTTTACATAAAATTCCACTTTAGATCATTTTATTGCAACAAAAACAACTACATACCACGTGAAATATTTTATATGAAGTATAAAAATAACTTAAACTATAGTGTTTAGTTTGTAAAATTATATTGATAATAAGTGTAATTATACACTTATCTTCTATTCATGTGCTGGGGTTATCTTATCCGAATGGACCTTAAAGGCTTGATAGATAAGCACCAAGTGATATTTCACTAAGTTATTAAAAGTTCCCCCACAATTATTGTGAAGTTTCTTTCAGACTTCATTCATCCGTTTTCTACCTCGAATGAGGAAGTCTTTTGTCAGATGAAACGATAGAAAGCATTTAGAGAATGCTTCAATCTTTGGGCACGTGTTTTGGGTGCCAACTATGTGATGATTACATTATTTCAAATGGATGGCCTAAACTAGGCCACATATCTTCCATAGATGAGACATCTCTTTGGTTTTTTCTGTAATCTCTATTTAAGGTTCCAACTTCTTATAACTTTATTTATCTTTTTCTGAGATTTTTTCTTAGCTCTTGATAGTTTCTTCTACAACCGATCTTCTTCTTAGACCAACAGTTTCTGATGACTTCCTTTACTTCGACCAATGAGTTTATTGATTTCTCCTTTTGTTCTTGTTAATTGTGTTCTTTTTTCTTTTGAAATTATTGTTACGGTGTTTGCTTTGATGCTGATATTGCATTGTATGCCATTTTTTTATTTTAAACTTAATATTTGCATGATCTCGATCTATCATGTTGATGTTATCTCTTTCCTTTTAGGATTTAGATACTTTATTTTAATGATTGGATTATGTTCATTGTTTGGTAAATTGGGAATTGAACAACTTTATGGATTTTTTTTGACATTGTTGGTCCTATTGGCTTAGTTAAATCAGACATGAGGTGAATGATTTTTACTTGTTAAAACATGATTAAAAAAATACATTGGTTTCTTTACAATGAAGATCTTAGCTTTCTCTAAAAGAAATTACTCTCATATTAAAAATAGATTACAACTTTAAATCTTTGCTTTTGATTACTTGAGGAATTTCAAATGTTAAGATGCTTTGAACAAAGTTTCAGCTTTTTAGAAATTCTAGAAGATTCACTAAGTTGGAACTACAATCTTCAGTCTCTATTTATAGGCATAGATTTTGAAGTAGCCATTGTAACTTATCATCTATACTTTATCCTCTAATTCTTTCATGAGAGACAGATTTGAAACAATTGTGAGATAGCAAATTTTTTCATTGTTGCGTATTGATCGGTTGATTATTTCTTTCATCAAGGCATGATCCTCAAAATTGATTTTATCTACAATAGGGAGTGCAATTTGCAAAATGGATTCTTCTTATTTAATTTAGATCCTTACATTGTAGATTGGGTGACATTTCAAAAATGCAACGAAATGCAGAACCTTGGACTTTAGTGATTACACGCCAACATTCCGTATTGACATCTTTTATCTTTGAGGCCACTTGAACATTCCTTAGTTTTCAAAGCGAAATCAGTTTTGAAACTTGAAACACATTAAACTAGAATATTTTTTTAAGAGGATGGTTAAAAGAATAAGGCATTGATATAGGTCAACGCAACTTTAATAAAGTAAGCTTAGGCTGAGTAAGGTCTAAATAAATCTCGATGTTGAGTTGCTTTGCATTTCATAATAAATCAGCACAATAACTAAAGCAATCCTAAGCCATAACTTAATTAAGTTCAAGTCAATCTGGAGAGTTCGTTTCCCTTTACTAAACTCATGCTTAACTACTTAATTAAGAGTCTACATAGTAGATAATTAATTTTGCTTAACCTAAGTAGTTTGTTATTCCAAAACTCAAAATATTATGAGGTATCATTAAATTAGGTTCAACAATCTCTCCCATTTTGGAACATATTAGAAACTAAGTATAAGCAAAATTTAACTAATTACGAATTATAGAGATGGAATACCGGGATTGAAGACAAGACTCTCCCATGTTAAGTGATCCCTTTTCAGTTATCACAAGCTCCCCATACCGAATGAGCTTCTTCTTTAATTAGGACTTGTCTTGTCAGCTTCTCCAAAGTTGGTCTATATTGAATCCTAAGTTAAGAAGATCTTAACTTTGAACAAAAGTTATAACTTTTCATTAATATAACTTATTCAGTATAGTTAGTCCACTTTAGCTTCAATAATTATGCAGAGGGGGTTAATGCTGATTAACTTGTATTTTTAGATATTAAAAATTATTGCCAAGTTATTTTAAATGCATGTTGAATATATTGTGCTATGTCCAACTTTTAGGCTAAAATTATAAACTATTCAGCTTTTGCTGACTTAGTTTATTTGCAAACTGTGTTAAGTAAAACTTACTAATCTAAGGATGGTTTTCAAGTAAATTACATAGATAAATTGATGAGGAATGAGCGTAAACACTGTTAAAGATATAATAATGAGATAAGATTAGAAAACTCTCAGTTTTATCCTGGTTCGGCCCCTAGCCTACCTCTAGTCCCTGGATTTCCTTCCCGAGCTTAAATCCACTAGTATTTCTTTCCTTTAAATAGGTGGAGCAACCTTAACAATGAGTAGAATAAATTACAGAAAGTATTTTCTAGTCGAATAACCATTCAACTCAGTTTAGGTACCCTGTCCAAACATACTCACTGACATTTTTTAATAAAATGAAGAATAAAGGATTTCACCTAATAAATCATTAAATCCTTTACAAATGAATTAGCTTAGCTAGAAATCTAAGCCTATTTAATTTCTCTCTAAAAATAGATGTGCATTGGTTGTTTTCTTTAGGATTGTATGAGTTGGAATTTCAGATTCTTTGATTGCTTTTAGCAGTGTTCCAGCTCTAAGAAATTCAAGATGATTCACCAAGTTGTAAACATCTGCTCTATGCTCTATTTATAGTTGTAGAAAAACTAGAATTAGCCATTGTAAATTTTTCATCCTGATAAGATCTTAAACATCTCTTCTCTTCACAACTTTTAAATCTGCTTCGAAATAGGTTTGGGAATGTTTCGAAACAATGATTTTGAATGTTGAGGTGTGAGATTAATCCATTAATTTTTATCTTGTCAATGACTCTCATATCTTCAAGAAAATCCGATGAGAGATTTTAGAGCCCAAGTTAACAGTACTTCACAATACTAAAATGTATTGGAAATAACAAACTAAATAGGCTAGTGAATTTAATTGAGTATTAAGTAGACTCTTAGTTAATGAAATTGACTTGAGTTTTGTTTAAGGAAAAAAAACTCAATTTTGTTGAGTCATTAATTAGGTTATGACTTAGAGTAGGGAAAGCTAAGTTGTGCGGAGTACTATGTAGTTTAAGTAAATATCTACTCAACATGTGTTGATTTTAGCTTTTATTAATTAAAAGTAGTTTCATTTGACACATTGAGAATCAAATGAAACACATGCATTTAAAGTATTCCATGAGAGACAAAATATTCTTTAGATGCTTTTCAAGTTAAAAGGCACTGAAATGAAAGAAGATTTCAAGTGGTCATCACAAGATAAAAGATGTTAGAACGGAATGTTGGGAATCCTTCACAAAAGTCCAAGGCAAAAGGAATTCTCTGTCATGCGCCATTTCACAGTGTCTCCAAGCAACTCTGCTAACATCAGCAATGTCAACCAATCTGAAGAGTCCACATTACATTCTCATGTGCCTCTCTCAAACTAAATTGCTTGAAGATAAATGAGATTTTGTCAACCAAATTATATCACGCCTCAACATTCATCTTTTCATCTCTAAACATCTTGGAATATGTCTCCAATGGGAAGATTTGAAAGATATGAAGAGAAGAGAAATTGAAGAACAGCTAGCCCAAAAAGTTTGCAATGGCTACTTCGCAAAATCTTCAAGTATAAATAGAAGACAATAGTAGATGTTAAAACTTGGTGATTCACCTTTAATTTCTTAAGTCTTAAATCGCTGCAAAAATCCTTATAGCTTGTAAGAAATTCCATTTCAAGAAATCAACAAACAATCCATTTTCACATCAGTTTGTAATAGAGAGAATCACTCAGTAGATTTACATTGTAAGTATTCAATAATTTATAAGTTGAATCCAGGTTTTAATTCTTATTCATCTTTGAGTGATAGTTTGGGAAGGGTACCCAAACTGTGTTGAATGGTAGATTAGAAAGAAAGTTACTTTCTATAAAATTGCTCTACCCGGTGTAAAGGCTTCTCAACCTAAGTAAGAAAAGATCAACTAGTTGATTTAAGCTCGAAGAGGGTATCCGAGGACTAGAGGTAGGCTCGGGTAACCCCCAACACCCTAACCCTAACCCTACCCTAAAAACTGCATGAAACATTTTATCCAATCTCAATGCATGCAAGCTTAGCTCGTGATCGAGCTTGGCCCTAAAGTTCCCATGGTTATGAGGAATGGAATTCATGCCCCAGTAGATCCAGAACACTACGACGAAGCTGACCTGAGGCTTCTCAAAGAGAATGCCGCAGTGATTAACTACTTACATTGTGCGCTTGATCTTACTGAGTTTAACAAGGTCCTAGGATGCTAAACAACACAAGAGATATGGAAAAAGTTGGAGATTACCTATGAAGGGACACATAAAGTCAAGGAGTCAAATATCAACCTCATGTTGAGGGAGTATGATATGTTCTCAATGAGCGCGGGCGAGGGTATTCAGAATATGAATACCAGGTTCATTAACATTATAATGAACTGAAGTGATTGGGAAAGGAGTTTAATAAAAAGGAGCTCATCAAGAAAATTTTGCACAGTCCTACCTTAGAGTAGGACTCCAAGAAGAGCACTATTGAAGAAGCTCATGATCTAAATACTTACAGCTATGATGAGCTAATAAGCACCTTCCTGACTCATGAGATGTCTCAGAGAAAGTATTCTGATGACTCCCAGAGGAGTCGTGGCAAGGATAGAGATAGCAAAGCCATTACCTTGAAAGCTAATTCATCGAAAGAGTCCACCAGCTGTGACTCTGATGATCAAATGGCCCTTCTGACTAGGCATTTCAAATGCTTCATGAAGAAGGATGGGAAGTTCAACAAGAAGAAGTATCCCGCTAAAATCAAGTCAACTCAGAACCGACATGGAGCTGAGGAAGGATCCAAGAAAGAGCACAAAAAAGATATCAAATGCTTTGGCTGTGGAGAGAAAGGCCATATCTAATCCAGCTGTCCAAAGGCGAAGAAGGACAGATTCAAGAAGAGGTTCAACGAGAAGAATGAAGCCCTTACTACCACCTGGAGCATCTCAGAAGAATCCTCATCATCCGATGGGGAAGTAACTAGTTCAGCAAACCTCTATCTCATGGCCATTGAGAATCAAAGAGCGAAGGCTCAACATTTACCTCTAGTAGAGATCCATCCGCTGTTGACTCTAAAGCATAGAGTAATAAGGGAAAAGCTCCTCAAGAAGAGGTACAATCTGAAATTCCCTTATCTATGGAAGAATAATCTTAGGCACTTTTTGATGTTATGAACTTGACTAACAAGTCTATGAAAAACATCAAAGAGTTAGTGAGGAGATGTGAAGATTTGGAAGACACTATCGCTTCCTTATCTCTCTATTTTCACTTTCTTCAAGAAAAAACTGAGTATCAAGACTGTTCAAACATCAAGATCACTAAGCAATTAGATGAGGTGACTACCGAGGTAATAGCTTTGAAGAAGAAGAATGATCCTCCTCTAGCCAACAAATAACCTCCAAGTAACCAGTATCGCAATTAAAAGAGGAAGAATTCCTCTAAAAAGAAGAAAGCGAGCCAGCCCAAAGCAAAAATGGCATGTGGTTTTTGCGGGAAAGTTAGACATACCACAGTAATGTGTTGGCATAAAAATGGTTATTATGACGAGTATGACTGGTCAAACTTAAGCATTACTAACAAGGGAGGACCCAGCTCATAGGCATGGGTACCTAAGAAAATGTAATTGTTTGCAGGTGAGTGTTAGATGACTCTCGAATGTGGCATCTAGATAGGGGATGCTCAAGGAATATGAAGGGAGATGAAAGAAAGTTCATCTCATTAGAGTGCAAAAGAAATGGAAGTGTTAGTTTTGGAGATAACCAGAAAGGCATGATTGTGGGTTGTGGCATTGTCGGTATCTCTCCTTCAATCAAAGAAGTTTCTCCAATCAAAGGTCTGAAGTTCAACTTGCTTAGTGTAGCCCAGCTTTGTGACAAAGGGCAGAAAGGTTACATTCGACTCAGCAGGATGTTCAGTAATTGATTGTAAGACTGATTCTACTATTCTCTTTGCTCCTCGAATCAATAATGTAGACATGATTGATTTATCCCCTGGCTCTAGTAACTTGTGTCTTGTATCTTTGGAGGATAATTCATGGCTTTAGAATATAAGGTTGGGTCATATAAATATGAACATTGTGTCTAAATTGGACAAAAAACAATTAGCTATGCAGTTACCCAACATCAGCTTTGAAAAGGATAAACTCTGCTCATCTTCCCAGTTAGGTAAGCAAGTTAAGATATCTTTAAGTCAATTAATCAAGTAGTAATTACATGACCATTGGAGCTCCTCCACCTTGATCTTTTCACCACCCAGTTCAGCCAATGAGCATGGGTGGTAAGAGATTTTCGTTGGTGGTTGTGGATGACTTCACGAGATTCACTTGGGTAGTCTTTTTAAGTAGCAAAGATGAAACATATGAATCTTTTATCAAGCTTAGTAATCGGATAATGAATGAAATAGGAACTAAAATCATTAGAATTTGAAGTGATCATGGACAAGAATTCAAGAACTTCAATTTCGAAGAATTATGTTCAGCACATGATATTGACCACAACTTCTCTTCTCCTGATACTCCTCAACATAATGGGGTTGTAAAAAGGAAGAATATAACCATAGTTGAAATGGGTTGATCCATGCTGAGTGATAATAATCTAACAAAGTACTTTTGGGGAAAAGCTGCTAACATATCGTGTTATATCTTGAATTAGGTTTCAATTCACCCAATTCTAGATAAAACACCCTAAGAACTTTAGCAAGGGTGCAAGCCTAAGATTGTTCATCTCAAATCATTTGGCTGTAGGTGCTGTTTTCTTAACACCAATGAGCAACTAGAAAATTTTGATCCTAACTCTGATGAAGGTATCTTTTTGGGATACTCAACTAATAATAAGGCATATAGAATATATGTAAAAAGAATCAGCTTGTTAGAGGAGTTTATGCATGTGGATTTTGATGAAACTAACCATGTAGATAGACTTCCATCTGATGAAGTTGAAAGAGTACCCCAGCAAGCGAATCAACTCAACATGCCACTCTTTGTGCTACCCAACTCAGCATAAGACCCCCTTACTGAGGAAGTCAAAGATGATGAGGATCTTTCTATCAACTTCAATGATGTCAAAGATTAACCTCCACCTCAGCATCCCATTGTTGATCCTCCAGCAGTTGATCTGAGTCTTCCAAGAGAGCTTAGAGTTCATCACAACCATCAGCTAGACAACATAGTTGATGATGTTCATAATCTAGTGATGATGCAAGGTCAGCTCAGCAGAATGATGAGTTATTTAGCCTTCATTTCATTGATTGAACCCAAGAAGTTTGAAGATGTAGAAGGAGATGATTATTGGATGATCGCAATGCAAGAGGAGCTGGATCAATTCAAACTCGATGATGTTAGGGATCTAGTTCCCAAGCTAAAAGGGAAATCTATCATTGGAAAAAAATGGGTATTCAAGAACAAGCTAGATGAAGATGGCTCTGTTGTTAGGAACAAAGCCAAACTTGTTGCTCAAGGCTAAAATCAGCATGAGGGTATCGATTATCATGAGACTTATGCTCCTGTAGCTCATATTTGAAGCTATTTGAATCCTGTGTGCTTTTGCATCTCATATGAACTTCAAATTATTTCAAATAGATGTCAAGAGTGCATTTCTGAATGGCTTCATTCAATAAGATGTCTATGTTTGCTAGCCTCCAAGCTTTGAAGATCCAAAGAATCTTGAGCATGTCTTCAAACTAAAGAAGGCTCTCTACGGATTGAAGCAGGCTCCTAGAGCTTAGTATGCAAGGCTAAAAAATTTCTTGATCAACAAAGGCTATGAAGGAGGGAAGGCAGATACAACCTTGTATATCAAGCGAAGAAATGAAGATGTGTTGCTCATCCAGATTTATGTGGATGATATTATCTTTGGAGAAACTCATGAGAAGCTACGTAAGGAGTTTAGCAAGCAGATGAAGAGCGAATTCAAAATGTCTATGATGGGAGAGCTTAATTACTTTTTTGGTCTTCAAATCAAGCAGACTGAAGATGGAATTTTCATCAACAAGCTAAGTATGCTAGAGAAGTCCTGTAGAAATTTGACATTAGAAATTCAAAGTCAGAGTCTACTCTTATGGCCACTGATACTATCCTGAGTAAAGTTTAAGCTAGAAAACCTGTAGATAATAAATTGTACAAAGGAATCATTAGCTCTCTTCTTTATCTCACCACTAGTAAGCAAGACATTCAGTATGGTGTATGCTACTATGCTAGATATCAAGATAATCCTAGAGAATCTCATTTAGCCACTGTTAAGAGAATTCTCAAGTACTTGCAAGGCTCAATTGAAACAAGTCTGTGGTATCCTAGCAGATCAAATTTCACTCCTAGGGGATTAACAAATGCTGATTATGGTAGAGATAAGCTCGATAGGAAAAGTAAAACAGGAGGATGTCATTTCCTTGGAGAGTACCTTCTCTCATGGCACAATAAGAAGCAAATATCTGTTGCACTAAGTATAGTTGAAGCTGAGTACATGGTAGAATGAAGTTACGTAGCACAACTACTATAGAATAAGCAGCAACTGGAAGATTATGGTATAGGTGATAACAAGAGTGCAATTGACCTATCCAAAAATCCAGTTCAGCATTGCAGGATGAAGCATATCAATATAAGACATCACTTCATTAGGGATCATGTGCTACATGGAGATGTCAATTGGGAGTATGTTCCTACAGAGGAAGAATGCATTGATATCTTCCTACAAAGCAATTTTGTGTTCTAAGGCAATTAATTGGAATGGCAAATCCACGTTGAAGAAGAAGAAGGAAAATGAAATTCTCAAAATTTTGGCTAAGTGTTGGAGATCAGGCCTTGAGAAGACATGTGGATAACACTGTCCATATTTTGAAGTAACGGCTTGAGGAACAGTTTTGTGGTTAAATTTCAAGCTCTATGTTTTCAAAGAGACATGGGTTAGAAGTGGAACCGTCTTCGTCTAAACTCCCCGTTTTACTAAGACGGTTAATCTCTTGCCCATCTAAGCATTCATTTTTCATCAAGCATTGTGGACGAGCCACGTACCCTTGAGAGATGCTACTACCTATATAAGTTGAATAGTTGAAGAGAGAAGCTTCACTTGCATTCTGCGATTTTGATTCCTAAAAGCAATTGAACCCTGATTTTCTCTTCTCCTTCAAACCTTTTCAATCTCTCTCAAATGGCAATTACCCGAACAACTTTTCAGTTTCATGCCACCACATCTCTGAAAATTGTTGTGAACAATGAAGGAAAAACTTAAAAGTTGACCATAGAAGAAGGCACACTCTTCACTAAGGTGGATTGGGCTAATAACCTAGATTTTGGTCCGGTCTATGAAGTAGTCAATGACGGGTTACTGAGGAATAAAATTCTGCATAGAATTATCAAGCAGCAACACCTTAGCTCCTTCTTGAAGATGTAAGGACCTACCATCATAGGATTCATTAGGGTATTCTACTCCAACCTCTATACCATTTAATGTTTTAATGATGTGCTGATGATGGGTCAAATAGCTAACCCTGAGGTTCCTTTAAATCCTAACCCTTCTTCTTCTCCTATTAATTCTCCAAAACCCTCAATATCTACGCTTATAGATACTAAAACATAGACTGTAGATCCGAAAACACAGTTTGTAGATCTTGAAACACAAACAGTAGATCTTGAAACATAGAATGTGAATTCCCCTCTTCCTTCAAATACTGCATATTCTCTCGTACACATTCCTTCATCCCCTGTCAATGATAAAAATTCTCCCATTCATATTTCTTCTCCTAAAAAAATCCATGATTCTTTTTCTCTTATTTCTTCACTAGTAAATAACTCTCCTATCCTGCCTTCTCCTGTACAAACCCAAACTCAATCTATTCCTTGTACATCCCTTGTACCTTCTATTCTACTCAAGAAAACCATTCCACCTATTTCTCCAACTTTCAATACTTCTGAACCACCCTCTTCTTCAAACCAACACTCTACCCCCTTAACCTCTCTGGTTAGGGAAGTTCCTAATGCTGAGAACTACGCTCAACAAGGAAATACAAGTGGTCAGAATGCTGAGGCAAATTTTACAGCCCGTGAAAGCAACTGAACCTAGCAGAGAGCCATTTCGTGAGGATTTGGCTAATACATCCTTCTTGGCAGAAATTAGAGAGTTAGAAAGGAAGAAATTCCCTGCACTCTAAATAATTGCTGAGTTAGATGGAGTAGTAGGAAAATTGCTACTTGCTCAAGAATTGATGGGCTTGTCCTCTAAGCTAAAAGCAAATTTGCCTGAATTCGAACATCACATTAGTGTGCCCAGTGAATCTCTCTACTTCGAGGTGTTTGAGAGGATCCAGGGTAGCTTGTTGGTTATTTGAAATCATTTGGCAATAGAGAGTGCCAAAAGTTGGGAGGATAAGATGGCACTAATCCTGATCGGGTTAATATATTCTATAGCCTAGCTTGGGGCCATAATCACTTCTATCCCCACGTCTACTACTATGGCTAATGCTGTAGTGGGAAAGATAAAGGGTAGCGTGGATGCTGCTACTGAGCAGCTGAGTCAATTGAGTTCCAGCAATGTAGCTCAAGTGACACAGATCCATAAACTTGGAAAGGAGCCGGCAAAAATAAAGGTGTTGATCGATCGCAAGATCGTAAATGTCCTCAAAGAGGTTGAAATAATGAAGGATTTTTGGCACATTATCACAAAGTTGCTAGAAGTTCAGTCTAAGATATTGCTAACACACGACAACAAGCAAGATTCTATGGTCAAGTTGCTGACTGATATCTCCAAGAAGTTGGATAAAGCACCAGTACCAAATCTAGACTCCATCATCACCCAGTTTGAAGCCATGTGTAGCGATAATCAAAGATCATACTACAACCAAGATCGTTGACTATCAAAAGTTTTTGGTGAAATCCATGGGATAACTGTTTCTGGAGATGCGTATTCCTTGCCCTCCTCCAATGGAATTGCGCTGCCCTAAAACAAATTTAATAGTTCATGGTAAACTCAATGTTCTCAAGAGTATGCTGGAGAATTGCAAACTAGTGTGAACTCCCTAACCTCGATCAAAAAACTCAACATAAAGGATATTAACTACAATGCCAAGTGTCTGAACATGATCCGTCGAAAGATCATTGATACGGAAGCAAAGTTGAAGGTCGCTCTGTCAACTACGGATTTCAAAGCCCTACTATAGTGTTTTTAACAATTCGCATTGTAAGGATTTGATCAAATCGCGCACCTCACTCGTTATCATCATCTTCTTCTGATAGAGCTAAATGATCAAGAGTTCCTATTTGACAAAGGCAAGAAGCAAGTAGAAGAATAAATTTCTCTGCAAATCATTGGCCATCAATCAGACTTTCAAGCTACTCTCGACTCCTTTAATGTCTACTTGGAGTAACTTGTTTCAAGCTAGATAGCAATGGCGGAGAAAGTAGCTGAAGAAGATGTGAAGAAACCACGTTTGGAGAAAGGTAATCTTCCAAGGCGATCGTAGAAGCCACAGCGAGATCAACCAAGTTTATCTCAAGACTAGTTTGGAACTTCAATGTCAAAGCAACGGTAACTGCATAAGAAGTAGAAACTCGATGTACCTAAGTAGTTTAGCAAACTTGTAATAAGACCTAATGTAATCTTAGTTCAGGACATAGTTCATGTAAGTCAATTTTTTTATAATAACATTACAAGTTTCTATCTCAAGTTAAGAGCTTCTCAACTTAAATTTACTATACTGTATGTAGTTCTCTTCTATGTATTGAATATGTAATGTAGGAACTCATACAAGAGACCAACCTTGAAGAAAAGTTGAATTAAGATAAAGTCCCAAATCGAAGAAAAATTCTTCAAGTATAGGGGAGCTGAGCTGCTTGAGAAAGACTCACTCAGTATGGGGGAGTTCAAGCTGACTAAGGGAATTTAATTGAGTACTAAGTAAACTCTTAGTTAATGAAGCTGACTTGATTTTTTATTAAGGAAAAAACAACTCAATTTTGTTGAGTTATTAATAAGGTTATGACTTAGAGAAGGAAAAGCTAAGTTGTGCTGAGTACTACATAGTTTAAGTAAATATCTACTTAGCATGCGCTAAGTCTGGCTTTTATTAATTAAAAGCAGTTTCACTTGACACATTCAAAATTGAATGACACACATGTGTTTAACTTATTCTGTGAGAAATGAAATATTCTTTAGATGCTTTTTAGGTTAAAAAGAGTTGAAATTAAAGAAGATTCTAAGTGGTACTCACAAGATAAAATGTGTAAGTACAGAATGTTGGGAATCCTTCAAGAAAGTGCAAGGCAAAAAGAATTTTCTATCATGCACCTTTCTTAGTTTCTCCATGCGACACTGCCAATGTTAGCAATGGCAACCAATCTGAAGAGTCCACTTTGCATTCTCTCGCTCCACTCTCAAACCAAATTGCTTGAAGATAAATGAGATTTTGTTAATGAAATTATATCGTGCTTCAATGTTCATCTTTTCATCTCTAAACATCCTGGAATTTATCTACAACAGGGAAGATTTGAAAGATATGAAGAGAAGAGAAATTGAAGAACAGTGAGCCCAAAAAGTTTGCGGCTACTTTACAAAAGCTTCAAGTATAAATAGAAGACAATAGCATACTTTAATACTTGATGAACCACCTTGAATTTCTTAAGAGCTAAATCGCTGCAAAAATCCTTCTAGCTTCCAAGAATTTCCATTTCAAGCAACTAGCAAATAATCCATTTTCACATCTGTTTGTAATAGAGAGAATCACTTAGTAGATTAACATTGTAAGGATTCAACAGTTTATAAATTAAATCTAGTTCATAATTGTTATTCATCTTTGAGTGACAGTTTGGGAAGGGTAAACAAATTGTGTTGAGTGGTAGATTAGAAAGAAAGTTACTTTCTGTAAAATTGCTCTACCTATTTTAAAGGCTTCTCTGCCTAAGTAAGGAAAGACCAACTAGTGGTATTAAGCTTGGAGAGGGTATCTGCGAACTAGAGGTAGGCTCGCGGCCAAACAAAGATAAAACCAGGTGTTGATGTTCTTACTTTTGCTATCTAGTCTTTATCATCCAACATTCTTTCTGTTCTAATCAATTTCGCTTAAAAAACCAATTCATGTTGAGTAAGAATTCAGCATGGAATTGAAGATAAACTATCCAGCACAGCTGAACAGTTTGTAAGTTTTACAGCACTCAGCATCACATAACTCAACACTCATTTAAAACTTAACTTGGTTTAAAATTGTTTTTCACCCCCTCTACTATTGTTTATAAGCCGTATAAGGAGCAACAAAGAGGTGTGCGAGATGTAACATGGAGAATTGAAGTTGGATGCTTTTGCTAATGTTGTAGATTGCGTAGAGATATTGGAAAATGAAAAATGTCAGAAGATACCTGTTGGTCCATAAACAGGCTAATAACGACAACAAAGGGGGGGGGTGAATTTGTTATCTTGGTTACTTTTAAACTTTTTCTAATTGATTCTCCAAGTTCGATTTTTATATGCGTGCTGAGTATAGCTTTGATAGCACAGTTTATCTTCAATCCTTAGTTGAGTAATACTTACTCAGCACAGATTGGATAATAGCAAATATGTGAATGAGAGAGATAAATGAGCAGATTGTTGTTAAAGCTAATAGCTTAGAGTTAGAACGATTACACCTGAGATTTTATCTTGGTTCGACCCCTAGACTACCTCTAGTCCTCGGATACCATCTCCGAGCTTTAATCCACTAGTGATTCGTTCCTTCAATAAGCGGAGAAGCCTTTACATTGGGTAGACACAATTACAGAAAGTACCTTCCTTTCTAACTATAGCTCAACTCAGTTTGAGTACCCTTCTCAAACTGACACTCAGATTTTGATCAATAAAGCAAATTGAATTCAACTTATAAAAATGTTGAATCCTTACAATGTTAATCTAAATTTCTCTGTATTAAAAACTGATAAATCTATTGATTGTTTACTGATTACTTGCAGTGGAATTTCTTTTAAAGCAGAGAAAAATTGCATAGAGTTTTTGCTCTTAAGAAATTCAAGGTGATTCACCAAGTTTAAATGTCTGCTCCAGTCTTCTATTTATACTTTGAAGCTTTGAGAAGTAGCCATTGCAAGCTTTATGAGATCGTTGATCTTCAATTTCTCATCTCTTTAATCTTTCGAATCTTCCCATTAGAGATAGATTCCAGGACGTTTAGAGATATGAATTTGAACGTTGAGGCATGATAAAACTCCATTGATAAATTCTCATTTGTCTTCAAGCAATCTGGATTTGAGAGAGGTGCGCTATATTGCAACGTAGAGTCTTCCCATTGGATGACCTTGCTGACGTTGGCATAAGCGCATGGAGACATTTGAGTCGCGACGCATAACAGAAATTCCTTTTACTTGGACTATAGCGGGGAGTCTTTGATAGCCGTATTGTTATATTTGATGTTGTGAGGACCACAGGAATCTTTCTCAATTTCAGCACCTTTTACCCTGAAAAGTACTAAGAGAATATTCCATTCCATCACAAATAACGTTAGTAGCACATGTGTCATTAAGTCTCTACGTGTCAAATAAAGCATTTTTTAATAAAGTAAAAGTAGGAACTTAGCACAAGCTGAGTGATGTAATTCCAAACTCTATAGTACTTAGCATAAACTCAGCTTTTGTTACTTTAAGTCATAACTTAATTAATCATCTAGCAATATTGAGTTATTCTCCCATGAATAAACTCAAGCTAGTCTTATTAATTAAGAGTTTACTTAGTATTCAATTAATTTCACAATCCTAGTCAGTTTGCTATTTCGAAAACTACTCAGTACTGTGAAGTACTATTAACTTGGGTTCTACAATCTCCCCCATTTTGGACAGATAGCAAACTAGGTAGTAGAAGAAGTTAATTGAATAAATAGTTTAGAGATTACGGAATACCTAAAAGCGATGTAAGAATTCCCTTGTGCTGAGTGACTTCCCTTAGTCAGCTTGAAATTCCCTAATAGTGAGTGATCTTCTACAAGCGGCTCATCTCCCCCCCCATATTGGGAGGATATCTTCTTGATTTGGGACTTCATCTTACTTTAGGTTTTCTTCAAAGGGTTGGTCTCTCATATGTTTTCATGTATCACATGGTTAGATGAACAACAGAAAACATACACAGTATTGAAAGTTCAGAAGATCTTAACTTGAGGTAGGAACTTGTATTTTTATTAATTTCGAAAAGATAACTTAGTCAGTACATAAAACATATCCTAAGCTAAGATTACAGTGAGGTCCTTATTACAAGTTCTACATCTCTTAGAACATGGCTTATTCTATCTTTTATGCGTGAAAGAGGAAGATCCTGCAATCTTGTTCTTGTTGGATGGATGCAAAGGATGAGAATGCCTCGAAAGAGATCCCTTGTTAAGATTTACCATTCTGACCACATCTTCAATTACCTTCTCCCCCTTTGCTATCTAACCTTGAACAATTTGATCAAGACAGACATTGAAGACATGGAGTGTAGACTAGAAACTCTCTTGCTAGCCAATAATCACAAGGGAAATCTCTTGCTCCAATTGCTCCTTGCCTTTCATTGAGAGGAAGTCTTGGTCATTAAGCTCACTAAGAAGAAGATGATGGCAGCGTGAGAGATGAGCTATCTGGTTGAAGTCTTGATTGGCAAACTATGGAAAACACTGAAGAAGACAACGGAAGTCATTTCCAGTCAGTACAATCTTCAGCTGAGCCTCAATATCAAGAAGCTTGGGATCAAAGGATTTGATATTCTTAGAAGTGTATTCGATGTCTTTTCCGTCTAGCTCGCCCTTTTTTAGTAGCGTATCCACTTTCTTCATCATATTTTCCACCTTAGATTTAACGATGTTCATCTTCTTATGGAGTGACATTTCGGTCTCAAGGAAGAGAGATTCAGTTGGAGGCGCACTAGGCATAGGCATGTCTAGAAAGATTTTTCCCATCGTAGATACTAGAAACTTCTGTGAAGAAGAGACCTTCTCTATGATGTGATCACTGACCTCTACCTGAATGCTGTCCATCTTGGCATGGAGAGGATCAAGATCAATGACAAGGGCCTTGTCCAGCTTCCTTGAGATATCCTTGAGGATCTTGAGGACTTCATCCTGCTTATTATCTTGAACAAGCAAGAATTGGGACTCAGATTCCACTAGCATCCCTATGTTGTGGCTCACACCCTTAGTTGATTCTACCTCCTTTGAGACATCCTTGATCTTATGATCGGTTAGCCTCTTTATTTTAGCATACTCCTTACCGAGCTCATGATTCTGTGTCACTTAAGTAGCCATATTGACACTCAACAAACTCAGCTGCTCAGTAGCAGCGTTAACAATACCCTTTATCTTTCCTATGACATCATTTGCTATCATAGTAGACGTGGGGATAAATGCAGTGGCTGCCCCAAGCTGGGCTGCAGAGTCCATTAACCCATTTAGGATTAGGACCATCTTATTTACCAAGCTTTTGGCACTCTCTTTTGCTAAGTGATTTCGAATAACCAACAAGCTACCTTGGATTCTCTCAAACTCCTCGAAGTATAGAGAGTCTCTAGGTACACTTGTGTGCTATTTGAATTTAGGCAAGCTCATCTTAGGCCTGGATGATAAGTCTGTCAATTCTTGAGCAAGTAGCATTTTTCCTACTACTCCATCTAACTCAACATCAGTCCTGAGCGTAGGAAATTGCTTTCTAGCTAACTCAAGGATCTGTTCTAGGAAGATGTATCAGCAATTGCTAGCTTGCTGCTAGGTTCAGGTGCATCACTGGAAGTAAAATTTGCCTCAGCATTCTTACCATTTGCTATTTCCTACTGAGCAGAGTTCTCAGCATTAGGAACTTCCCTAACCAAAGGGGTTAAGGGGGTTGAGGATGAGTTTGAAGAAGAGGTAGGTTTAGAGACATGTACAGTTCAGAAATTTGGTTTGAGTGGAATAGTAGGTACAATGGCTCTTAAAGAAATGGTTGGTTGTTGAGAATGTATAGGAGATTGGATAGGAGAATTATGTACTGGAGAAGGAAAAGAATCTTGGGAGTTAGTAGGTGAAGAGATATGAAGTGGAGAATTTACATTGTTAGAGGAAGAGGGAGATGTGGTTTCTATGTTTTAGGATCTACAGGAGTAGAACCTGAGTGAATAGAAGGATTTACAGGAGAAGAAAGAGGGGTAGGATTTTTAGAAACCTTTGGGTTGGTTGTTTAATCCAAGGATGGATCAGCCTGAGGTTGCCCATAGTGAGGAGCAAATTCCTCAACATGAGTGAACTGGGGAATGGGGATGCTAGCATCCTGAGGATTCGACTCCTCAGAAATCTGGATAATGGGTTCTCCAGCATCCTCCTCATTGCTTACCACTTGCACATGTTTTTGAAGAGGCCTTATGGTAGCAGAACGCTTTCACTAAGTGATCTTTAACTTAGCAAAAACTCCTTGAATGTTCTCAGTAGCAATGGACACATCTTGGTCCTCTTCCTTAGATTTCTTGGCCTCACCTTACTCCTCAGTATCATCTGAGAATAGCATTTTGCGCTTCTTTTGGTGCAAGGATTCATTGGCCTCAATCTCTATCACTTTCTCCTCAGCTTACTACTTAGCCTCCGCTTCCCTTTGAGTGTGGGTTTTGGCTATTATCTTCTTTCACTAAGGCTAAATAAGAGCTTCATTGGACTTGGCTGGACTCTTCCCCTGGGCCTTAGAGGAAGAAGCCTTCTAAGTTACGAAAGAGGTGGTATAGATCTTCTCCAGAATGCTAGAAATGGGGACATCATTAGAGTTATCATCTTCCTCATAATCCTCTATAAACTGGTCTTCATCCTTCTTGCTGATGTCCACAGGCAATACTATCGGTATGCACTTTAGCTTACGATTGTGTTGTGCCTTGGTGTACCTAACATGGACCTAATTGTAAGCCAGTTTGCTGAAGTGAGACATTTCAAATATCTTTTTCACTGGCAAAACTGAGTTATCGGACTCCCCCAGAAACTCGCCTGCATCAACTTTCACTGCCCTCATTATCTCGGTTATGAGGTACCCATAGTGATAGACAGTAGTAACTTTGGTCAAATGATGAAGAATCATCACAGGCCAGTTTAGTTTCTTACCTTCTACCATATCGTAGACCACACAATGCTCGAAATAAGTGTAGCTAGTCAATGAGCCGGCCTTGGGTAGTAGCATCTTCACAGCCCGCTCATGGCACATCCTTGTTGTCCATGACACCTCGTTGGCTGTAATCTCCCTTAAAATGTAGTTCACTGGGAGTTCCCAATCTTCAAGAATGATGACAGCATCTTCATCACCGGATCTGTGGAGCTGAGTACCTGAGTGAGGCATGTTGAGAATGCTCGCAGTCAGTCTAAAGTAAATGAGAGTGAATTTGAACCCGAAATACATCAACAAAACATCATTACGATGTTCAATTGAGTACAAGTGAGTGTAGAAGACCCTAATGAGTCCTGCGATAGCTGGACCCTCCTTCTTCAAAAAAGAACTAAGATGCTGTTGTTTGATAACCTGATACATGGTCTGGTTCAACAGCAGTCCTTCTTAGTTAACTTCACAAATTAGACCAAAGTACAAGCTATCTTCCCACTCAATTTTGTCAAGATGGGTTCGTTCTTCTATTGTTATCTTCCCACGATCTTCATATGAATGGTGTTTTTGATTCTGAAAGTGGTTTTGATTCTCACTATTTTAGGGTTTGAAGAGAGGATTGAAAGTAGAGGAAATTAGGGTGTGAAAGCTCTAAAGATTCAAATTAGCAGAATGCAAGTGACCCATTTCCTTCAACTGTTCAACTTTTATAGATGAATTTAGCTATCCTGATACGTGTCACAATCTCAGCTTCTGATGGAAAATGAATGTTGTGATTGACATCTTATGAACCAACTTAGTAAAACTATGAGTTTAGATGAAAAATGGTTCCATTTCAAGCATGTGAAATTTGAAAAGGTAGAGGTTTGAATTTTAACGGTGAACAGTAATTCACCCCATTTTCTTGAAAACTAGATGGTGTTATCCACGTGTCATCTCATGCTTGATCTCCAACACTCAGCCAAATTTTTGGGATTTTCATATTCCTTCTTCATCGTAGATTCTCCATACCAATCAATTACCTTAGTACATAGAATTGTTCCTTTTGCAATGGCTTGGTGAAGATATCAGCACGCTATTCCTCTTATGGAACATATTCCAGCTTGGTATCTCCTCATAACACATGATCTCTAATGAAGTGATGCCTAGTGTTGACATACTTCATTCTCCCATGCTGAACTGGATTCTTGGATAAGTCAATTGCACTCTTGTTATCACACATAACTTCGAGACAACTAGACTTGATGCCATATTCTTCCAGTTACTGCTTTATCCAAAGCAATTGTACTACTCAACTTCCTATTACCATGTACTCATCAACAGCTGTACTCAGTGTGACAGAAGTTTACTTCTTACTGTATCAAGAGACAAGGCACTCTCCAAGGAAATGACATCCTCCTGTTGTACTCTTCTTGTCGATTTTATCTCTTCCATAATCAGCATCTGTGAATCCTTTAGAAGTGAAATTCGAACTACTAGGATACCACAGACCTACTTTAATTGAGCTTTGCAAGTACCTGAGAATACTTTTCATAGCTACAAGATGAGATTCTCTAGGATCAGCTTGATAACGAGCATAGTAGCATACAACATACTGTATGTCTGGCCTACTAGCAGTGAGTTAAAGGAGAGAACCAATAATTCCTCTATCGAATTTGCTATGTACTAATTTACCAGCTTCATTTTTACTTAAGACAGTATCTATGGCCATAGAAGTGGACATTGGCTTCGAATGTTCCATGTCAAATTTCTTCAGGACTTCTTTTGCATACTTAGATTGGCTTATGAAAATTCCATCCTTAGTTTGCTTGATTTGAAGACCAAGAAAGAAATTGAGCTCTCCCATCATAAACATCTAGAACTCACTCTTCATCTGCTTGTTGAATTCCTTGCACGGCTTCTCATCAGTTACCCCAAATATAATATCATCAATGTATATTTGGACCAGCAACACATATTCTTTCCTTTGCCTAATAAACATAGTTGTATCTGCTTTCCCTCTTTCATAGCCTTTGCTGATAAAAAATTGGTCAGCCGCTCATACCAAGCTCTTGGAGCCTGCTTTGATCTATAAAGAGCTTTCTTCAGTTTGAAGACATGCTCAGGATTCTTCACATCTTCAAAGCCTGGAAGTTGATGAACATACACTTCTTCTTGAAGGAATCCATTCAGGAAAGCGCTTTTGACATCCATTTGAAAATATTTGAACTTCATATGAGATGCGAAAGCACAAAGGATTCGAATGGCTTCGAGCCAGGCTACTGGAGCATAAGTTTCATCATAATCGATTCCTTCTTGCTAGTTGTAGCCTTGAGAAACAAGTCTAGCCTTGTTCCTAACAACAATGCCATATTCATCAAGCTTATTCTTGAAAACCCATTTGGTTCCGATAATTAATTTCCCTTTAGGCTTAGGAACTAGATCCCAAACATCATTATACTTGAACTGATCCAATTCCTCTTGCATTGCGATCATTCAATAATAATCTCCTTTAACATCTTCAAACTTCTTGTGTTCGATCAATGAAATGAAGGCTGGATGACTCATCATCCAACTGAGCTGTCCTTGTGTCATCATGGGATTATGAACATCATCAACTATGCTATCTAGCGGATGGTTGCGATGAACTCTAATCTCTCTTGGAAGACTCAGATTAACTGCTGGAAGATTGACAATAGGGTGATGAGGTGGAAGTTGATCTTCGCCATCGTCAAAGTTGAGAGAAAGATCATCATCATCATCTTTGGCTTCCTCAATAGGGGGATTTTGTGCTGAGTTGGGTATCACAGCTTGTGGCATACTGAATTGATTTGAAAATAGAGGGACTCCTTTGTCTTCATCAGATGGAAACTTTCTACAATGTTAGTTTCATCAAAATCTACATGCACAGACTCGTCTAATAGGCCAGTTCGTTTGACATATATTCTATATACCCTACTATTAGTTGAGTATCCCAAAAAGATACCTTCATCAGACTTAGGATCAAACTTTCCTAGTTACTTTTTGGTGTTAAGAATATAGCACTTACAACCAAAATATCTGAGATAACCAATCTTAGGCTTGCGCCCTCGCCAAAGGTCATAGGGTGTTTTCTCAAGAATTGTGTGAATTAAAACCTGATTCAAGATATAACAGGCTATGTTAACAACTTTTACCCAAAAGTATTTTGGTAGATTGTTATCACTCAGCATGGATCGAACCATTTCATTTATAGTCCTATTCTTCCATTCTACAACCCCATTTTTTTTAGGTGTATAAGGAGAAGAGAAGTTGTGGTCAATGCCATGTGCTGAACATAATTCTTCAAATTGTAAGTTCTCGAATTCACGTCCATGATCACTTTGGATGTTATAAATTTTATATCCTATCTCGTTCATTATTCGGTTACTAAGCTTGATAAAAGATTCATTAGTCTCATCTTTGCTATTCAGCAAGACTGCCCATGTGAATCTCGTGAAGTCATCTACTACCGCTAGAGTGAACCTCTTACCACCCAAGCTCATTGGCCTAACTAGGCCGAAAAGATCCAGGTGAAGTAACTCTAACGGTTGCTTAGTTACTATGTAATTTACTGATCTAAATGATTCTTAACTTGATTACCAAGTTGACAAGTAGAGCAGAGTTTATCCTTTTCAAAGCTGATACTGGGTAACCCCTCAACTAATTGCTTTTTAGCTAAATTGGATAGAATGTTCATACTAATATGACCCAACCTTCTATGCAAAAGCCACAAATTATCCTCCTCCTTAGATACAAGACAAACGTTAGTGGAGCTAGGGGATAAATCAATCATATAAACATTATTGATCCTGGGAGCAAAAAGTATAGTTGAGTTAGTCTTACAGTCAATTACTGAGCATCCTATTGAGACGAATATAACCTTTCTGCCTTTGTCACAGAGCTAGGCTACACTGAAATAATTGAACTTCAAACCTTTGACAAGAGAAACCTCTTTTATTGAGGGAGACACCAACAGTGCCACAGCCTACAATCTTATCTTTCTGGTTATCTCCAAAACTAACACTTCCATTACTTTTGTGCTCCAATGAGATGAACTGACCTACATCTCTCATCATATGCCTTAAGCATCTACTATTCAAATACCACATTTGAGAGTTATCAGCGGATCTAAGGCTCTCTTGGAAAATAGTTAAGTTTTCTTAGGTACCCATGCTTTCAATCTGGTCCTCCTTTGTTAGTAGTGCTTTAGTTTGTCCAATCGTACTCATCATAATAACCATTTTTATTCTAACACATAACTATGGCATGTCCAACTTTCCCACAAAAACTGCACGCCATGTTTGGGTTGAGCTGGCTCGCTTTCTTCTGTTTAAAGGAATTCTTCCTCTTAGAATTGCGAGTTTGGTTACTCTGAGTTTGACCGTTGGCTATTTTATCTCAGTAGTCAACTCATCTAATTGCTTAGTGAGCTTGCTGATAGAACACTCTTGATACTCAGCCTTTTCATGAAGAAAGCATATATCAAGTGATAAGGAAGCATTGGTATCTTCTAGATCGTCACTTCTCCTCACTATCTCTTTCATGTTTTTCATTAATTTATTAGTCAACTTCATGACATCAAAGAGAGCTTGGGTGAATTCTTCCATAGATAAAGGAATTTCAGGATGTACCACAACTTGAGGAGCTTTTCCCTTATTACGCTTAGCTTCAGAGTTGACAGTAGAATGATATCTACTGGAGGTAGATGCGAAGCCTTCACCTCTATTTTTTATCGCCATCAAGCAGAGATTGGCTGAGTTAGTAGCCTCCTCATCAAATGATGAAGATTCTTCTAAGTCGTTCTAAAATTGCCTCATTCTTCACAGAGAATCTCTTTTTGAGCCTATCCTTCTTCATCTTTGGATAGCTAGATTGGATGTGGCCTTTCTCTCCACTCCCGAATCACTTGATATCTTTGCTATGCTCCTTCTTCGATCCTTCCTCAGCTCTAAGCCTGTGCTGAGTTAACTTGATTTTGCCAGGAAACTTCTTCTTGCTGTTGAACTTACCATCCTTCATAGTGAAGCATTTGAAATGCCTAGTCAGAAAGGCTATTTACTCACCAGTGTTGTAGCTGGTGGACTCATATGATGAATCTTCTTTAAGGATAATGGCTTTTCCCTCCTTACCTCGATTCCTCTTAGAGTCATTTGACTATTTCCTCAGAGACATCTCATGAATTAGCAAGGTGCCTATCAGCTCATAATAGCTGTAGGTCTTAAGATCATGAGCCTCCTCGATAGCTCTCTTCTTGGAATCCCACTCTACTATAAGAGTGTGGAGAATCTTCTTGACAAGCTCCTCCTCACTGAACTGCTTTTCAAGCCTCTTCATTTCATTAACGATGTTAATGTACTTGGTATTCATCCCTTGAATACCTTCACTGGCTCCCATTGAGAACATCTCATACTCTCTCAGCATGAGATTGATCTTTGACTCCTTGACCTTATCGGTCCCTTCATATGTAATCTCCAGCTTCTTTCAGATTTCTTATGCTGTTTCACATCTTGAGACCCTATTAAACTCAATAAGATTTAGCGCACAGTGTAAGTAATTTATTGCTGCGACATTCTCCTTGAGAAGCCTCATATCATCATCATTGTAATCCTCTAGATCTACTGGGATGCTCACAATGTTCCTCAAAATAGTGGGAACTCTAGATTCAAGCTCAATTGTGAGACAAGCCTGCATGCTTTGCGATTGGATGAAATTTTGTATTTTATTTTTCTAGAAAGTATAGTGATTACCATCAAAGAGAGGTGGTCTAGTAACAGACATTCCCTCTTTAAGGAGAACAGTCTGACCAAAACCCAAACTGAAGTTATTATATGCCATTTATGGATCTAACTCAAAGACAATTAGTCTTGAAGTTGAGCAACTGCACTGATACCACTTGTTGGTCCGTAAATAGGCTAATAATGATAGCAGAGGGGGGGGGGGTGAATGCGTTATCTTGGTTACTTTTAAACTTTTTCTAATTGATTCACCATGTCCGGTTTTTATATGCGTGTTGAGTGTGATATAAAAACATTTAAGCTGCTCAGCTCTGCTGACACAGTTTATCTTCATTCCTCAGCTAAGTAATACTTATTCAGCATAGATTGGATGATAGCAAATATGTGAATGAGAGAGATAAATGAACAGATCGCTGTTAAATCTGATAGCTTAGAGTTAGAATGATTACACCTGAGATTTTATCCTGGTTCAGCCCCTAGCCTACCTCCAATCCCTGGGTACCATCTCCGAGCTTTAATCCACCAGTGATTTGTTCCTTCAATAGGAGGAGAAGCCTTTACAACAGGTAGACACTATTACAAAAAGTACCTTCCTTTCTAACTACCGCTCAACTGAGTTTGGGTACCCTTCCTAAGCTGACACTTAGATTAATATAAGAAAGTGAACTGAATTCAACTTATAGAAATGGTGAATCCTTGCAATGTTAATATAGGCAATTTCTCTCTATTACAAATAGAAACTTTTGATGTTTGCAGATTGCTTGCGATGGAATTTCTTTGGAAGCTAGAGTAATTTGCGTAGCATTCTATCTCTTAAGTAATTCGAGGTGATTCACCAAGTCTGAACATCTGCTCCAGTCTTCTATTTATACATTGAAGCTTTGAAAAGTAGCTGTTGTAAACTTTACAAGATCGCTGATCTTCAATTTCTCATCTCTTTTAATCTTTCAAATCTTCCTATTGGAGATACATTCCAAGATGTTTAGAGATAGGAATTTGAATGTTGAGGCATGATAAATTTCCATCGATAAATTCTCATTTGTCTTCAAGCAATCTGGATTTGAGAGAGGCACGCTATATTGCAACATGGAGTCTTCCCGTTGGATGACCTTGCTAACATTGGTAGAATCGCGTGGAGACACTTGAGACGTGGTGCATAATAGAAATTCCTTTTACTTGGACTATAGCAAGGAATCTCTGACAGCCTTACTGACATTTTTTACATTGTGAGGACCACAAGAATCTTTCTTAATTTCAGGACCTTTTATCCTAAAAAGCACTAAAAGAATATTCCGTTCAATCACAGACAACGTTAGAAGCACATGTGTCATTAAGTCTCTACGTGTCAAACAGAATGTGCTTTTAATTAAATAAAAGTAGAAACTCAGCATGAGTTGAGTGACTTAATTCTAAACTATGCAGTACTTAGCATAGACTCAGCTTTTCTTACTCTAAGTCATAACTTAATTAATCATCCATCAACACTGAGTTTTTCTTCCTTGAATAAACTCAAGTTAACTTTATTAATTAAGAGTCTACTTAGTATTCAATTAATTTCACTATCCTTATCA
>CATIWQ010160834.1:0-19801 GCA_949673415.1 Euphorbia schlechtendalii
AGTGCAAGTGGGAGATTGTTAGACATGATGTATATCCTAGAGGAAATTAGGGTGATATATCTTAATTAGTAATAATGTACAAAGGGTTTCTTATTATTATTAATAATAATAAAGGCATCTTTGTTATTTATAATAATAATATGAAACCGTTTGTACATTATAACTAATTAAGATATATCGCCCTAATTGCCTATGGGGCATACATCATGTCTAACAGCAACAACCTATGGTTTGGAATGATTAGTGCTAGATCGCCTTTGAAAGAATTAAGTAATACTTGATTAAGCCACTCATCTTGAAGTCTCCAGTGCCTGGATGTCCCCTTATTCTACTTGAAGAATCATCCGTAGGAGCAATGTTGGTGTAGGAACATGATGAAAAGTGAGAACATGCCATATACTACTTGAGCAATAAGCTACTAGAGTATGAAACCCCATTACATTGTTGTGGAAAAGATATGCACTCCAATGGTATGGCTAACTAAGAAGTTGTGCCATTATTTTCAGTCCTATTGGGTGCAAGCAGTGGCTAAGGTCGACCCCATGAAGTATTTGTGTCAATCTCCTACATTGGCAGGTAAACTTTCTCGATGGTTGTTGCTCCTCTCCGAGTTTGATATTGAGTACATCACATGGAAGGTCATCAAGGGCCGAGTAGTCGCGGATTTCTTAGCTAACCAAGTTTTAGATTCCGACTATGTGGAAAACTTAGAGTTCCTAGATGAGTAGTTATCATTGGTAGAAGTCAAGAAGGAATGGACCATATACTTTGATGGCGCCATGAATCACAAAGGAGCAGGCTTAGGTGTGGTCCTAATCACCCCTCAAAATGAGGTCATACCATTATTAAAGCACCTTGAGTTCCTAGTCACAAATAATGGGGCATAGTATGAGGCTTGTTTGTTTGGTTTAAAAGCCCTCGAAAAGGTTAGAGCCAAGGAAGTCTCAATTATTGGGGATTCTTCCCTAGTTATTCACCAAGTAACCAGTGACTAGGAATCTAAGGAAGAATTTCTTCGCCCTTATTTGGAAGCAATCTGGGTGGCCTCCGCCAAGTTCGATAAATTTGTTTTCCACCACATGATAAGGGAAGATAATTAGATGGTAGATTCATTAGCTACCTTGGACTCCATGTGGGAAGGACCCCAAGTACAACCTATCAAGCCATTGGTTCTCCAATCGGCCCGGGAACTCTATTATTATATAGTGACAATGGATGAAGATCCCGCTCTAGGTTGCAGGTACTTAGGTATTGTGAGATTCTTGCAAGATGGAGTATATCTCGATGGGGCAATGGATTCCAAGCACACTTCTCTTCGTCACTTGGCTGTTCAATTCCACTTGCTTGACAACAACCTATTCAAATGTACTCCGGAGGGTTTGTTGTTCCGATGTTTGAATGAGACAAAAGCCTTAATGATAATCAGACGTATACACGCCAATGATTGTGGCCCTCACATGAATGGTTTAGCTCTCACAAAGAAGATCCAGCGGTAAGGGTATTACTGGACTACCATGGTTGCGGATTGCATAGCAAAGGTTCAGAAGTGTCACGAATGTCAAATATACACGGAAATCCACCTCCTTCCGATCTCCATAACTTATCTACTCCTTGGCCATTCTCGGCTTGGGGAATCGACATAATTGAAGAGATCCGTCCTTCCTCCAGTAATGGACATAGATTCATCATAGTGGCAATCGATTACTTCTCCAAGTGGGTGGATGCTGAATCTTATTCCAACATTACGGCCAAAAAGATGGCCAAGTTCATAAAGAAGCTTATCTTCACTCGTTATGGGATTCCTCACCACATTATCTTTGATAATGGAGTTCAATTTCAAGGGGCAACGGCTGAGCTCATTGAGAAGTATGGTATTGAGCATCACCACTCTTCACCATACAGACCACAAGCTAATAGGTCAGTTGAGGCGGTCGACAAATCAATAAAGAAAATCCTGAGTAAGATGGTGATCACTTAACAAGATTGAGCATATAAGATACCATTCGAAATATGGGGTTACGCAACAAGCATCAGGATTCCAATGAATTAGACTCCTTTCTCACTGGTATATGGAATGGAGGCTAACCTGCCAATAGAAACAGAAGTGGGATCTTTGAGAGTAACCTTGGAAGCCAAGCTAAGGAAATCGGAATGGGCTAGAGCCAGGTTTGAGAATCTGAACATGATAGTTGAACATCGTTTGAAAGCCTTCGATCACCTATAAATGTACCAACAGCAGATGGCTAGGGCATATAACAGTAAGGTCCAGCATCAGAAGCAGCCTCTGAAAGTAGGAGATTTGGTATTGAAATAGTTGAGGCCTTCGAACATGGATGTTAGGGGGAAATTCTGACCTAATTGGGAAGGCCTGTTCGTGATCAAGAAAGTGCACAAAGGAGCAATCAAGATCATCAACATAGATGGAAATGAATCAATCCAATCAATCAAGAAAGGTTTAAGCGCTACCACGTTTAGGAAAAAGAAATAAATCAAGAAAAAGCAATACGGAATAAAAAAAATGTATATAAATTAGCCCATCAACTAACATTTGGTTAGTTGAGCAAAAATTAGGACTTTTTTTTTGCAAAATTAAAATAAATGGTCCGCTGAGTTGAAAATCCGAAAAGGGAGACTCAGGCAAAACTTAGGACAATGAGCGAAAACAATAACTACGTTAATTAGAAAACCCGAGAGGGCTAGTTGATGACAGGATTCAGATCATTCGAAACATTTGTACTGCAATTAATTTCATCAATAAAAATATAATTTCTTACTGAAAATGTTTGTGCATATATTGATCTGAATGTGTGGATGCCAATGAAGAAAACGTCCCAAGTAAACACAAAAACACCTTACAATTTAATTCGTTAAATAGTCCATACTTAGAAAAAGAAAAAGACAAATAAATTAGATAGAATTATATCACAAAGGTATATTCTAAGCAAAATTCGATAGATTTGTAAATAAAATAGCATCACTTTCATCTATAATAATTCGGTAGGCTAGCTCTATCTACGACTATCAGGGTTAAGCCCACCCTCCTCCCTGGACCACTCTCACGTCACCCAAGAGTACCTCTCGGAATCCGTCAAGGACCTGATTGCCCCCAACCATCCATGATAAAATTGGTCGGTCTCTGTAGTCTTAGCTGCTCCATAATCAAGACAAGCGAATTGAGTATGTCGCATCCATAGGCTCGGTTTCCTGCCTGACCAGCTATGATGCCACTCTAAAACCCTAGAGGAGTAAATGCCACGCGGTATCCTCTCACATCTCCCAAATTGTCTACATAAGTGATTGGGTGAGTATAAGGTGGAAAAATGTCGACCCGTCAGTAGTATCCCATCCTTGTGCATCAGGATTTTGACATGAGTAATCACCCACCAAGGACAAAGCTAGCGGACCCTATCGTTTGAAAGTTGACTCAGGGCCTGGATCCAGTCGCCCTTGCTCATCCATGAATGCCCCTCTCAGTGGTCAATCCCTGCTTGTTGTAAGAAACTAGTGAGTAATTAGGAGGAATCCCTCGAGGATCACTAATCAGGGAGAGCTTCTCCAACAACCACACATGAAATAAATCATGTCAATTTTGTAAAGAAATAAAGACACATGCCCATTTGTCACACTTATTTTACCTCGAGAAGAATGAAGTGATAGCCAACCAGGTTAGGGTGTGAAGCAGCGGTCCATACCGATAAGGTTCTCCGCCAGTGCTAGAGCTAAGGGAGAATTCCCCCGAGAAACAGTATCAATGATGGATAATAATCGAAATGGGGCAATGGGATCAACTCCGCAAATAAACTCAGCCATCAGCAATAAAGCCACCATAAAAGGCCAATTAATGTGAGTCCTCGAGCATTAACACACCACTACAACATGGCATCAACTCAGAACCCTCTAGGAGATGGCAGATGAGAAAGAAAATACTCTATAGAATTCAAATTCCACAAACCTCGTAGAGTGTCGTCAGCCCCAAATGGTAAGATAGGACTGCCAAATGAAAGGCCTGAGGACATGGGATCCCGAGGATAGCCTGATACTCCTCAGTCATCAGGTAGAGCTCTTGGTGGGTAAAGCGGAAAACATAGGCAATCGAATCGCAAAATGTAAGCATGACTTTCTCTAAAGCCATATTCACGGGACGAAATGCGAGATAGCGAAGCCCCCATAAACTTTTCTTTCAAGCCTCTTCCAATTTGGGTTCTTCAATATACATAGGAAAACATAGAGCTGCTGGTTATGAGTCGTTATGGATAGAAAAGCAATGAAAGAAGAAAAAATCTGAAAACTGGAAGGCAATATCGTTAACAACATGAGAAATGTTTTAACGATATAGCTAATGTCATTAACGATGTTGCAATACCGTTAACAATATGGCATCTCCAAAAAGTTGTCTATATTTTTATTAGACTAGGTTTTCCCATGTTGTTAATGACATTACAGTCACATCGATAAAAAGAGTAAGTTATTTTGTTAAAAAGTCAGTTACGGGCTTATTTTGAACCAGGGAGCTTGCAAACTCATTTAAGGATGGAAATCAATATACTTGCAAGTCTGAGTATCACAAACAAGATTAAAACAAGGGAAAATTCAACTAAATTTGTTTGTTCAAAAGATTCAACATAGTGTAATTAATGAAGTGAAACAAAAACATTGTTTAAAAGGTGTCAACAACGCCATCGATAGCTAAAAGTCCTAGAATAAATGTCAAAAGCCTAAATGAAAAACGACGAGCCATTATCCTCCTCCTCAAAATCACCAATTCAGTTGTCCACCTCCACATCCTGACTCCCAGATGCCCCTTGATGAAGGCTAGATTTGGATGGGGTTCCTCTTCGAGCCTTGGATCGGCTCCCTCCTGATGAGGTTGGGCGGTTCACCTCTTGAGCTAACTGCCTCTCAAGATCCTCAATCTACATCTCCTAAGTCCTCATCTGGCCCTGGAGATCCTGGACCTCAGATTGAGTAAGGAGGCGATCCCGGTGCTTTAAAGAAAGTAGTACTTATGGCAAAGACAAGCATCGTATCATGGGCATTCACGAATAAATATTAATAATAAATAACAAGCATATACACATATCATCATGCATGAACATTAGCGGCACACAAATACGAGTGTCATAATAATTTATCTACAGGAAGTCAAACAGAAATACCTCGGCAACCACGTTCTGTTTAATGATCAGATCACGCTCAGATAGGTAACGATGGGCAAGCATCTCAGCATCAGCGCGGGGGATCTATCACAGTCGGGAGAGGGTAAAATCAAGCTTTACAAATGACTATGACATAAATTAAAGAGATAAAGTTAAGGAGCCTCACGTGGGTAGTTTCCTAAGGTTTGAAGGATAACGTGTAAGGGCTCAGAGGCAGAGTCTGGGTATGTCGCTCCTTGACCCTCGTAAGAAGAGAAAAGGTAGTCTCCAAAGAGGTAGTCAGGTGGCCCTCTACGAAGCCCCGAGTAGACTGCATTTTGCTCCATGAACTCCCGATATCAGCTTAAGCTCGCTTGCCCACATCAGCCTACATCAAAGATAAAAGTCATGCAAAAGAAAATAAAACATTAAGGGAAACCAAATTCGAGTAAAAATCATACCGGAGAGGAGCTCAGAATGTTATCACTATGACCCTCACTAGCTGCACCACCTCCGTGACCCATATCTCTGCCGGGACCGTTACCATCACTGTCATCACCGCCTCCATAGTCCACCGCGACCTCCTCATCATCTGAGAGGCCTCCCGCCACCACTATCATCTTCCGGCGATGCCAATACTCATTATTGTTAGCCCACTTGCAGGGGCAAGAGGGTAGAAGTGATCACATGTGGGTGAGGTAATCGCCATCGACGAAGGGGATCGTGGAACCAACGTCATCCAAAAATGTAGCTTGATCCATGTGAGAGGTGACCTTCAGGTTAGGCCAGAACACCTTGGTAGGAGGATAAGGAGGCACGGGCTGCTTGTCCACAATAGAAATCTGCCAGTCCTTGATCCTCTCCCCGAAATACCACTCGACGGAGAGAGGACACTCCTACATCGGGCGACAGTCATCCACGATTACCCGCATGATCTTGACGGCCTCTCAGTTCGGCACATCGATCCATAGATTAGATGAGAGCTACAATAAGAGGAAAACAAGATTTTATCACAAGGTTAGTTACGTAACTTAAAGAAATGTGCTTGAAACTAATAAATCTGTTTTGTAGAAAAAGAAGCGAAAATAAGCAAGCACCTGCTTGATGACCAAGCAACGAAGGCACTCATGGGAGGCAGTCCGCCACTTGCGGAGATCGCTGATCCTCCAACACCAGATGGCCAAGAAATTCGGTACTAGGTCGGTCTTGAAAGTCGGAGGTGGGAGGATGCGGTACTCGAATGCCAAAACCTACAAAGAGAGAAAAACAACGCGGTTAGCCTCAAATAACGGGATTACAAGACAGTAATATATCATGTAAAAATAAACAAAAAATGTCGGAGCAAGTACCTGAAGTAAGACATGACTCAACTTGAGGGCTTTGTCATGAGCCCTCACTACGTAATCTAGGTCGTAATGCATTTGGCCGAGGATGGCCGTAGACCAGTTTAACTCCCAAATCCGAGTAGTGTGATCCACAGCCGAGATCAACCCATAGTTGATCTTACTAGAAGTGACTGGGAAGAAAAGGATAATCAAGAGGGTGATGATGAAGGAGCGTACGCATTGGGACCAGACACCAATGGGTACTACATCCATCCGACCCTAATGAAGACACAACTCCTTATAGGAGAGCTTACCCGTCATGCCAAATAGCTCCATCACTCGAGCAATGACTCGGTGAGAGGTGGAGAACCAGTCCATGAATATATCGAAGTGGATTACCAAGTCGTTCCACTCTAGCCCCGTCATGGCTACCACGCTAGACTGAGTGATGGTGAGCTCACCCATAGACAAGTGATAGGTATGATTTATCTCGGACCACTTCTCGTCCAAAGTAGTACAGGCAGAATGCGAAAGATGAGGCATCTACGTGGCAAGATCCTGGCCAAAACGCCGAAGCCAGAGGCGTCAATGACCACCCAAAGTGTGGAATTCCGGTCCGATCATAGAAATCCCAGCAAAATTAGTACAAGTATGTGGTTGCAAAAACAAATTAACAAATACAAGGATTAATCACAAAGCCAATAATATCCTCACTAAAAAATGCACAAATCTGTATCATTTTTGCATCATAATCATTCATTTTAATTCAAAAAGTTCATCTAGCTCATTTTTAAAGGCCTCGATAACCTTAAAATACGTAAAAACTCGAGAGAAAAGTCAAATTGCACTTAGAAATGGTTTTTTATTAAGGCAAAAACTATTTCTATTTCTGCCACTACCAAGTCGTTAACAGTATTGGCAATGCCGTTAACGGCATGAGTGATGTCGTTAATGACATTGCGCAATGTCGTTGACGACATTGCACAATGTCATTAACAACATCACAGTGACAGAAATAGAAGCAGTTTATGTTGTGATTCCAAATTCAAAAATACCAATTTTTGCGTACAAACTCCTCACATTTGGGTTCCAACTTAACCTAAACTACTTACAAAATTTTAATTAAAACCTAATCATGCATCAATTTCACAAATAGTGATCCAAATTTTATTTTGAATAGAGATTAGGTTTTCAAACAAAGTCGAGAAAAAACTCAAATTAAAAGGAGTTTTCAAAATTCCTAACGATGGAAGCGTGTTCCCCAAGCCTCGGACAGAGTGTGATGATCGAGGAATTGTGAGAAAACTTGAGGTAGTCGTCGATTTCGTTAAAACAATACCCCTTCACCATAAAGCACGTCTTGAAATTGTGTATGTCTGGATGGGCAGGAAGAGAAGAAGAGGAAATGACCTTCGATTTGCGGGATTTGATCTTGGATAACATTTTCGAGAGGTTGGAGAGAAAATGATAGAAATTTGAGGGGGGGAGGCTATTTTTAAGATGAATGAAGAAAGGGGGTAAATGATAGGTTTTATTTTTTTAAACTGTCATCGTGATGCTGTTAACGGCATTGGCCCCTGGCCTGTTTCGTGCTTATTTCAGCCCGAATCCATCTTGGCCCATCCAAAATCATTTGCGATATGTTATAACCCTATAAAAAATCTCTCGAGATAATGGAGCGGTTATTGGGGTGCCCCCGAATTTCTCAAACTAAATCGCGTATTCCGATGAAATTATTAAAAACCTTTGTGTTTTAATTCTTGATTGAAGGGGAAAATTTTTTTGCTTCCAACAATCTCAATCAAGGAATTCAAACATGCATTAAAAAGTTATGCTCACAAAATTTCGTTGATCCTATTACAAAACAGGTTCGCAAAATCGACATTTTCAAGCTTTTTAGTTAACAGACTTTCTACCATCCGCATTTCTTGTCAGACTTTTTACAGTCAACGGACTTTCTACAGTTCGTATTTCTTTTCAAGCTTCGTTAGTTTTATAGTCTACATTTCTTTTCTGACTTTTTAAAGTCTAAGAACTTTCTACAGTCCTCATTTCTTTTTAGACTTTGTACAATCAATGGACTTCTACAGTTCGCATTTCCTTTCGACTTTTCACTATCAACGGACTTTCTACAGTCCACACTTCTTTCTAGAATTTTTACAGTCAATGCACTTTCTACAGTTCACATTTCTTTTCAGGCTTTCTACAGTCGATAGACTTATATAATCCACATTTCTTTTCAGATTTTCTACATTTAACGTACTTCCTATAGTCCTTACATCTTTCCCAACTTTTTACGATTAGAGGACTTTCTACAGTCTACACTTCTTCTTTTCAACCAAAAGCATGGGAGCACACAATTAAAGTAAGGGCTAAAGCTATACTAAGTTGGATTTGGATTGAAGGAAGTTCCCATAAAGCAAGAACTGAGTTTCAGTAGTAGGGGAGCTCACATTTTCATGCATAAGCAAAAAGAAAGTTGAGTTAAAAGTTTTGAAGTTTTATGTGTTCTTGAGTTTTTGAGTAATCTTGAACTAAGTTTGAACTTTAAGTATATAATTACTTAAAGTTTCAATTTGGTGAGTGCAAGTTCATGAAAAGGATATGAACTTGGACATTTGGGGATCATTTGTGGTTTACAAAAGCAAGTTTGAGAATTAGTTTACTCTTGAGTAAGTTTGAGATTATTAGACAAATTATGCAAACTTGAGGTTAGTTATATTTTGGAAGGCTTTCATCAAATTCTAGACTAATAAAACTAGGTGTGAGTGTTCTTGATAGGTATTTCCACATATTTGGAATACTTCCGTTTTTCACAAAATTTTGTTTTTGAAGTTAACTTTGCAAAAGTCTAGAACTTGAGTGAAAAGGATTACTATCCCTTTTTCACTCATTTTAGGACTAACATATGTTCTAGAGTTTCCATTTCTACTTAGATTACTTCCTTGGGAATTTTGTGGATCTTAAAGAAGTGGATTCTTGACTACGGAGTGAGCCTCTGAGTTCCTAGAGTTGTACTTTACATATATGTGCATGTTTGTTATGTTTTTGGTGGTTAGTGCAAAATTATAAACTTCTTGCTATTTTTGTCAATTTAATGTCATTAACAGCAGGTGATGTCGTTAACGACATCAGCAATGCTGCTAACAGCATTGCAGTGCAAACAACCTGTACGAAAAATATTAAGTAGCGGTTTATGTTCAAGTGGGTCATTGGTGACTATTTAGACTTAAAATCTGAGTTTTTATTAACATAAAGTATATACTTGAGAATTTTCTAGGTATTGAGACCAGTCCGAAAGGTGTTCAGGTGGTTAAAGTTAGTCCCCTTCACTGGGATATATCTCACTAACTTTAACGATCTTCCTTTCGAAATAAGTTCAAGAACCCATTTGTTATTTATTTTTTACCTAGATTTATAATTTCACCCATATGTTATGAAGTTGTGTTAAGAAACCCTGACGAAGGAAACTCAAGTTCCTGGATAACCGACCTGACAAATATTCACATGTGGCATTTTCACTAAATAAAATGGACAATATATTTGTTTATAAAATGAATCTTTGTTTATATAAGAATTTTAAACCTCCCATTATTTTAAAGTAGACCATTTGGGTCCCACAAAAATCAAATCGAACATACTTGTGAATACTTGTTATGTGCAATATGACTTGTGCTAACCTTTATGGAAGCAAGTAGATTAGGATTAGATGATTGTTAGGATTTAATTTCCTTCGCCTATTGCATTTAATTTTGAAACTGATTATACTATTTGTTAGATATCGATGTATTTTAGGTGATTATATCCTTTAGATTTCGATATATTAGGCGATTTGTATCCCCATTCCCAAAAATGTAATTGATCCCCAGTAGACTAGGTGCATTTACTTTCCTACGTATTTACTTTCTGCAATTCAATTATTTACCGCTTTCTTCATGCATGATAAATTAATCACATAAGCCGAAAATATCTAGATAAGTTTGAATATTATAAATGTGGTTTATAAATAGTGTAATTTAACTCAAATGAAGATGAAGTAAGTAACTCATCCGAACTCGAATCTCTGTACTATGGTATAGATTAAGCAAATGGATCTAGGCTGTACCAGATTTTCCCAGAAGAGCTGATCCGGGTAGTAACACTGTAACATAGGCTAGAGATTTAGGTATCGGGTCTTTTAACTTCATATCTTTTTCGATCATCACACTTTTTTCAAAATCCCCATGTCCCATCTCATAGGGCCAGCGCCTCACAGCAACCCCGTGGGTTGAACATCGTCCGCTCATACGCCCCTTTCAAAGCTCATAAGGAGTTTTATCGAGAATAAGGCGATTGATTACTCAATTAAGAATATAACACGCTATGTTAACAGATTCTCCCTAAAAGTACTTTGGTAAATTTTTATCACTCAACATCGATCTAGCTATTTCAACAATGGTTATATACTTTCTCTTTACCACTCCATTGTTGTTACGGGGTGTATGGAGTTGAGAAATCATGATCAAGTCCATTCCTTGAACAAAATTCTTCAAAGAACATATTCTCAAACTCTCTTCCATGGTCACTTCTGATCTTTATGATTCTCCTTCCTTATTCATTCATAATCCCAATAGATTTACTAGAGAAGAACTCAAAGGTTTCATCTTTACTGGTCATTAAAAGATTCCCATGTGAAACAAGTGATATCATCTATCATAATAAGAGTGAATCTTTTACCACCCAAACTTGCTGGTTGAAATAGGCCAAAAGAGATGCATATGTAGAAGCTCTAGAAGATGTTTTAAAGAAATATCATTAAGAGACTTGAATGATTTTCGAAACTACTTTCCAAACTGACATGCTGAGTATAAGTTATCCTTTTCGAAGCCGCTTGAGGGTATACCATCTACTAGCTTCTTTCTTACTAGCTTTAACAAATTCTTCATATAAATATGGCCTAGTCACCTATGCCATAGCCAAGAATTTCCATCTTTAGATTCCAAGGAGACATTATCTGATATAGGGGATAAATCAATCGTATAATAATTGTTGATTCTAGGAGCATAGAGAATAGTTGAATCATTCTTGTAATTAATAAATAAATATCCTCCCAAGTTTGAGAAATACTCAACAAGTTGAACTTCAAGCCTTTGACAAGAAAAACCACTTCAATTGAAGGGCTCTAACTGTGTCATTTCCAACTATCTTGCCTTTTTTATTGTCGCCAAATCTAACACTTCCATTCCTCTTTCTCTACAATGTGATGAATTTCCTTTCATCACTTGTCATATGCCTCAAGCAACCACTATCCTTGATCCTCATTCTAGTGTCACTTGTGGATCTCAGGCTCACCTGTAAAATAATCAAGTTTTCTTAGGTACCCATACCTTTAGGTTGTGTCCTCCCTTGTTAGTGATGTTAACTTTACTTCAGTCATACTCATCATAATAATCATTTTTATGTCTATAGTAAACAGTGACATGTCCTGCCTTTCCACAAAATCTACACACCGATTTTGTGTCAAGCCTACTCACTTTATTCTTTTGGATCGATTTCTTCCTAGAAGTTTGTGAGTTATTACTCAAAGTGCCTCTCACATCTCCTCACTATTTCTTGTGTTACCAAAGGATCTCAAGCTAACTTGCATAATAATCAAGCTTTCTTAGGTACCCATACCTTTGGTTGTGTCCTCCCTTGTTAGCAATGCTAACTTTACTCCAGTCATACTCATCAAATAACCATTTTTATGTCTACAATGAAATGTTTCATGTCATGCCTTTCCACAAAATCTACACATCGATTTTGTTTTTGGCCAACTCACTTTATTCTTTTGGATCGATTTTTTCCCAAAAGTTTATGAGTTGTTACTCAAAGTACCTCTCACATCTCCTCACTATCTCTATGATGCTTTTGTTTGACTTTTTAGTTAGCTTAATCACATCATATATTACCTTAGTGATCTCATTCATGGAAAAGGGGTTGAGATATTACCTTAGTGTCATTGTCCTCTTTGTTAGGGGTTGACATATTACCTTAGTGTCGTTGTCCTCTTTGTTCTTCTTAGCGGTCAACAACTGATTTAGACTTTGAAGATGATGTTGAATTGTCGCTAGGTTTGTCATCAATTTCCATAAGACAGATGTTGGCAGAGTTATTGACATCTTCATTTGAAGAAGATTGTCCAAATTTAGAATCTCTCCAACTGGTAGCATATGTTGGGTTATGTAGACAGATTTGAACATGCATAACAAGTATGGGAGAATTTTAAAAAATTAATCTACTCCCTAAGGATCTCCTAAGCAAGGATTGACATACATCGTTAGTCGATAATTATATCTATGTCATAAAATTTATCACAAGGACCTAGGTATAGTTTTAATTCATTACCAGTTGATGTATGTCTTAATGTCGAAAAAGTGACCCCTCTATTACACACACATGCTTCAAGAATAAAAGACGACTCTCTATAAATAGTCCACATGAGTGCTACTAACAAAAACCCTCTAGAGGGAAGAATCAATAATTATTAGAAGGTTGTTAGACCTTCCTAATAATTATCTTCTAGAAGAACTCTTTTGATTTTTAGTTCTCTTATGAGGTAAAACTTCTAGAGCGAAGGATTACTCAAGAGCCTCTTAAAAAAAGAAAAGAAGTGAAGAGGGAATGAGATGCAAATAATGAAAAAACTGAATACTATTTGTTGAACCCAAGTTAATAGTACTTCACAGTACTTAAAATGTTTCGGATATAACAAACTGTCTAGGATAGTAAAATTAATTGAGTATTAAGTAGACTCTTAATTAAATAAGTTCACTTGAGTTTGTTTAAGGAAAGACAACTCAGTTTACTGAGTTTTTAATTAAGTTATGGCTTATAGTAAGAAAAGCTATGTAGAGCTAAGTATTACATAGTTTACAAGATATAGACTCAGTGAAGCTGAGTAGCTTTTATTTAGTAAAAGATGAGTTCTTTGACACTTAGAGAAATAAAAGACACATATGCTTTTAGCACTGTCTATGAGGGAAAGAATATTCCTTTGATACTTTTTAGGAGAAAAAGTGCTAAAATTAAAGATGATATTCAAGTGGTCCTCACAACGAAAGGTGTTAGTATGGAAAGTTGGAAATTCCTCGCTAAAGTCCAAGATAAAAGGAATCCTCTAACATGCGTGCATCGTTTCTCAGTGTCTCCACGCAACTTTGCAACGTTAGCAATCAGACAAATCACAAGTATCCAAGTTGCATCTCACGCGCCTCTTCATCATCACGGAATTGCTTGAAGAAATGAGATTTTGAAGCATTCAGATTAATGAATTAATCTCGCGCTTCAACGTTAAAATTCTTTGTCTCTAAACGTCTTGGAATTTGATTCAAATGGTTAAATTCGAAAGCTGTAAAGAGAAGAGAAATTGAAGATAAGTCAGGATGAGAAGTTTGTAATGGCTACTTCCAAGACCTTCAAGAATAAATAGAAGACTGAAGATGACATTCAAACTTGTTAAATCACCTCGAATTTCTTAAGAGCTGAAATATTGTCAAAATATTCCCACCATTCAAAAATTCCAAATCAAGCATTCTAAGCAGACGCAAATCGTCTAATCTATTTGTAATAGAGAGAATCAAATCTTAGATTTAACATTGTAAAAGGATTCACAATTTTATAAGTTGAAATCCTTAGTTCGCATTTCTATTCAAAATCTAAGTGATGGTTCAGGAAGGGTACCTAAACTGTGGTTTCAGAGGTAATTAGAAAGGAAGGTACTTCTTGTAATCACTTCTACCCGCTGTAAAGGATTCTCCGCCTAAGGAAGGAAAGAAACACTAATGGATTAAAGTTTAGGCTCGGGGACTGGAGGTAGGCTCGGGGCCGAACCATGATAAATCTCAAGTGTTAAAGTTTCTTAACTTTGTCGCTTGTCTTTATAGTGTCTTGCTCATTCATCGTTCTCTTTTTTTTATTGCTTAGCTTGAAAAACCAATCCGAGCTGAGTAAAGTACTCAACAATGATTGAAGATAAACTAATTCAGCGAAGCTGAGTAGTTTATAGTTTTTAGACTTGCACTCAGCACGAGTTACTCAGCACGCATCTAAAAACTTAACTTGGAAAAAGAATTTCATAATTTCTAAACGAACCAAGTAATTGCATTCATCCCCCCCCTCTACTATGTTATTAAAGTTGTATCAAACTAATAAGTGGTATCAAAGCAAGTGCTCAATTATAAAGATTCATCATCTTTGAGTTAAAGATCTTTATAGCTTACAATAACTATTCTTCCTTCTCTAGTTAGATTACTCTCCTTAAAGAAGGAATGTCTGTAACCAGGCCTCCACTCTTTGATGGCCAACATTATAAATTTTGGAAAAATCACATGAAGAACTTCATATAATCACAAAGCATGTAAGCATGGCTAGCTATTGAGTTTGGCCTGAGAATTCCTACAACGGTATGGAATGGGGAACGTATCCCAATCGATCTAGAAGATTACAATGATGCTGATTTAAGGCTTCTCAAAGAGAATGCGATAGCCATCAACTACTTACATTGTGCACTAGATCTTACAGAGTTTAACAGGGTATCGGCTGCGAGATAGCGTAAGAAATCTAGAAGAAGCTAGAGATCACCTATGAGGGGATCGACAAGGTCAAGGAGTCCAAGATCAACCTCAAGCTCAAGGAGTATGAGCTATTCCAGATGGGTGCCAGTGAGGGTATTCGGTCTATGAATACCAGGTTTATTAACATCATTAATGAAATGAAGAGATTGAGAAAAGAGTTCACTGAAGAAGAAATGGTGAAGAAGATTCTCCATGTTCTCAATGTTGAGTGGGATGCCAAGAAGAGCGCTATCGAAGAGGCTCGTGATTTTAGACCTATAGCTGTGATGAGCTGATAGGCACCTTGCTGACTCAGGATATGTCCCTGAGGAAATATAATGATGACTCTGAAAGGAGTAAAAGCAAGGAAAAAGAGGGCAAAGCCATTGTCCTGAAAGCTGACTCATCAGACGAATCCACAGGTATTGATTCGGATGAGCAAATAGCACTTCTGACGAGGCGATTTAAGCGCTTCATGAAGAAGGAGGGGAAGTTCAAGAAAAATAAGTTTCCTAGTAAAATCAAGTCAACTCAGATATATCAAATGCTTTGGATATGGCGAGAAGCTCCATATTTAGTCATCCTATCTAAAATCCAAGAAGGACATATTCAAGAAGAGGTTTGCAAAGAAAATGAGGCATTTGCTACTACCTTGAGCTATTCAGAAGAGGCTTCATCATCTGATGAAGAAGCTACTAATTCTACCAACCTCTGCTTGATGGTGATTGAGTATGAAAGGGGCGAGAGCTCAGCATCTGGTTCCAAGAGCAATTCATCCACTGTTAACTCTGAATCTGAGCGCAACAAAGGGAAAAATTCACAAGCTGAGGTGCATTCTAAAATCCCTTTTTCAATAGAAGAATTCTCCCAGGTGCTCTTTGATGTTATGAAGCTGTCTAATAAGTCAGTCAAAAACATCAAAGAGCTAGTGAGGAGAAGTGAAGATTAGGAAGATACCATTACTTCCTTATCTCTTGATATCCGCTTTCTTCAAGAAAAAGTTGAATATCATGAATGTCATAACAACAAGCTCACTAAGCAATGAGGAAGAATTCCTTTAAAAAGAAGAAAGCGAGCCAGCCTAAAGCGAAAGCGATGTGTGGCTTTTGCGATAAAGCTGGACATGCCACAGTTCTTTGTAGGCATAAAAATGATTTTTATAACAAGTACTACTGGACTAATTTAAATGCTGATAACAAAAGAGGACCTAGCTCAAAAGCATGGGTACCGAAGAAAACGTAACTATTTTGCAGGTGAGCCTAAGATTTGTTGATGACACTGGAATGTGGTATTTTGATAGCGGATGCTCTAGGCATATGATAGGAGATGAAAGTCAGTTCATCTCAATGGAGCGTAAAAGAAATGGAAGTGTCAATTTAATAGATTATAAAAAAGGGAAGATTGTTGGATGTAGCACTTTCGGTGTTTCTCCTTCAATCAAAGAGGTTTCTCTAGTCAAAGGACTCAAGTTCAACTTGCTTAGTGTAGCCTAGCTATGTGATAAAGGCAGGAAGGTTACATTCGACTCAGTAGGTTGCTCAGTTATTGACTGTAAGACTGACTCAACTATACTCTTTGCTTCTAGAGTTAATAATGCGTATATGATTGATTTATCCATGGGCTCCTCTAGTGTTTGCCTTATATCTAAGGAGGATAACTCTTGGCTTTGGCACAGAAGGTTAGGTCATATAAATATGAACATTCTGTCCAAACTAGCCAAAAAGCAACTAGTTGTGGGTTTACCTAGTATTAGCTTTGAGAAAGATAGGCTTTCCTTAGCTTGCCAGCTTAGTAAGCAAGTTAAAAAATGTTTAGGTCGATAAACTATGTAGTAACTAAAAGATCGTTGGAACTCCTCCACATAAATCTATTTTATTCGGTTCAACCTATGAGCATGGGCAAAAAAAGATTCTCATTGGTGGTTGTGGATGACTTCATGAGATTCACTTGGGTAGTCTTGCTGAGAGCAAAGATGAAACCTTTGAGTCTTTTATCAAACTCAGCAATCGAATAGTGAAAGAATTAGGAACTAAAATCAGTAGAATCCGAATTGATCATGGATGTGAATTTGAGAACTTTCATTTCGAAGAATTTTATTCAGTGCATGATGGTATTGACCACAACTTTTCTACTCCTTATACTCCTCAACAAAATGGGGTTGTAGAAAGGAAGAACAAAACCATAGTTGAAATGGCTCAATCCATGCTGAGTAATAATAATCTACCAAAGTACTTTTGGGAAGAAGTTGTTAACGCAACCTGTTATATCTTGAATCGGGTTTTAATTTGCCCAATTCTTGAGAAGACACCCTATGAGCTTTGGCATTAGTCATCTCAGATCTTTTGGTTATAGGTGCTTCATTCTTAACACTAAGGATCATCTAGGAAAGTTTGATCTAAAGGCTGAAGAAGGTAACTTTCTGGGTTACTCAACTAACAATAGGGCATATAGAATATATCTCAAAAGGACTGGCTTATTAGAGGAGTCTATGCATGTAGATTTCGATGAAACTAATAATGTAGATAGATGATCATCTAATGAAGATGAAGGAGTATTGGATTAATGCAACTAGAAAATCAACTCACCATACCACTCTCTGTGTTTCCCAACCCAGCACAAGAACCAGAAGTTGAGGAAGTTAAAGCTGACAAAGATCTTTCAATCAACTTCAACGAAGAAGAAGATCAAGTTCAGCCTTAATAACCCAGTGCAGGGGCTCCCGTTGTAGATCCGACTCTTCCAAGAGAGATTTGGGCTCATCGTAATCACCTTCTCAATAATATTGTTGATGATGTTCTTAATCCCGTGATGACGTGAGGTCAGCTCAGTAGAATGATGAGCCATCCAGAGTTCATCTCATTGATTGAACCTAAGAAGTTCGAAGATGTAGAAGGAGATGATTATTGGATGATTGCGATGCAAGAGGAGCTTAAACAATTCAAAAGCAATGATGTTTGGAATCTAGTTCCAAAGCCCAAAGGAAAATCAATTATCAGTGTTAAGTGGATTTTCAAGAACAAGCTTGATGAAGATGGTTTAGTTATCAGGAACAAGGTCAGCTTGTTGCTCAAGGCTACAATCAACAAAAAGGCATCAATTATGATGAAACCTATGCTCTTGTAGCTCAGCTTGAAGTAATCAGGATCCTTTGTGCTTTCACATCCCATATGAACTTCAAATTGTTCCCAATGGATGTTAAGAGTGCATTCCTGAATGGCTTCATTCAAGAGGAAGTTTATGTGTGCCAACCTCCAAGCTTTGAAGATCCAAAGAATCCTAAGCATGTCTTCAAACTAAAGAAAGCTCTTTACGGATTAAAGTAGACTCCTAGAGCATGGTATGAGAGGCTGACCAATTTCCTTATCAGTAAAGGCTATGAAAGAGGGAAAGCATATATGACTATGTTCATCCAATGAAAGAAAGAAGAAGTGTTGATAGTCCAAATATATGTGGATGATATCATTTTTGGAGCAACTAATGAGAAGTTGTGCAAGGAGTTCAGTAAGCAATTGAAGAGCGAATTTGAAATGTCAATGACGGGAGAGCTCAACTTTTTCCTTCGACTTCAAATCAAGCAAAGTGAAGATGGAATCTTCGTCAATCAAGCAAAGTAGGCCAAAGAAGTCTTGAAGAAGTTTGATATGGAGCATTTGAAGCCATTGTCCTCTCCCATACCCATTAACACAATCTTGAGTAAGGATGAAGCTGGTAAGCCTATAGACAGTGTGAGCACGGGATTTTGTACCAAGCGTTCGATGATAACGGCTTTTACAGGATTTTATCCTTGAATCACACATTTTGGAGTATCCTGACATATCCAAATTGGAATCCTCCTCGTCTCTAAATTATTTAATTTAGAAATTAATTAACTAAAAAAATAAAAAAAATAATAATAAAAAAAAATAAATAAAAAAATGAAGGAGACGTAATCACGATAGTGGGCAGCCTCACGCACACGCGAGGGAGCCATGGTGGCACGTGAGGCAGCCCAGGGAGCCTCGCGAAAACGAAAGGGAACCTCTCGTGGCCTCCCCGCGAGGGTCTTAAGCGACCCTCGCGGGACCTGCCCATGAGGGTCCTATGGAACCCTCGCGGGGCCTACCCGCGAGGGTCCTATGGAACCCTCGTGGGGCCTGCCCGCGAGGGTCTTATGGATCCCTCGCGGGGCCTCCCAGCGATGGTCCTAAGGAACCCTCGCGGGTGCTCCGTGCGAGGGTCCTAAAGATCCCTCGCGGTGCGCACGCGAGGCAGCCTCGCGGATGCGCAAGGCGAGGTAGCCTCGCGCACGAGGCCTCATGAAGAGTTTCGCGAGGCCTCGTGAGGCCTTTTTTCCGGCGAGGCCCCTTGCCGGAAAAACTTTCCATTTTTGGATTTTTCAGGATTTTCCTATAAATAGTAGGATCATTTTCGATAAATGGTGGAAATTATCAGATAAAAATAACATTGCTTTATAACGACCTTTGGTCCCGAGAATTGAAACGAACAATTTTTTAAACTTTTTTTTACTAAAACTTTTTTTACCTAAACTCAAAGGGCGAGGAGGATTTCTAAACGATCGATCGGATTCTTCGACGTGGATTCGTTAAGTAACGGTAAGCCTCTGAGTTCCTAGAACTGCAATTCCATGCTTTTAGTGTTTAATTTCTTCTTCTGAACTCTCCTGTGAACCTAGGATTTTCATCTTTTATTTTATTTTAACTGTTGTAATTCTTCTTCATCTCTTTCTTTATCATAAGAAGATGTATGTTAGAACACCCCCACGAAGGGA
>CATIWQ010160840.1:0-14012 GCA_949673415.1 Euphorbia schlechtendalii
AGCTGACATAAACAGTGTACCAACAATTATCTATGGCTCATCAAAGTCAAACTTACTTCAATCGAACGGCTGTATTTTAAAGTTGCAAGTTATTTTATCATGGTTTTGCTGTCTTAAGTGGGGTCTTCCCGTTTTCCGATATTTGATATTTTATTACGACTAACGCTAAGTTATCCTTCTCTCTCTAATAAGTTTCACTCTCTCTCTCTCTACATTTCTTTCTTGCTTTCCCTTTCGCTGCGACTTTTGAGCTTCTTTTGTTGTTGTTATTCTTCTTATCTGCGGGGGGAATCACTCTGTTGACTTGAGCTTTGCATTCGCTGTGAATATGTAAGTGCTACTTAGGGTTTTTTTTTGTTACTTTATTTTTGGTTCTGTTCTTGCCTTTTCGAGCTACGGAATCTCAATTTTAGTTTTAAAAAATCGTTCATATACTTTCTGCGGTGATTCCGATGTAGATTTTTTAATTTGAGCATTATTTTTAGTATGATTTGCAGTTGAGCTCGTTTATAGCTTGTTGTTTAGCTGTTTTTTTGTGTTATGATATGGAGTAAAATGGTTTAAATTGTAGATCTGGTGTTGACAACGAGTTAACTGTGTTTTTGGTTTTTGATGCTGAGGGTTTCATGTTGCATTATTGCGTATAAGGTGTATGAAGGATGAACTTGATTGAATGGAGGTTGCTGGGTGTGGTAGTTATTACATTTTTAAGCTGAAATTAGTGTGATTTCTCATTTTGTCTTTCATTTGAGGATCTTTTCCAGAATTAATCTGGGATTGAGCTTGGACAGAAAATTTAAGGTGATGCTATTGCTCTGAACTGTAGTCAAAATAAAAACTAGAAAACACTGCTATGCACGTAGGTTTCTGTTGCTTAGCTAGGTAATGAAAGAAATTTCTGATTAGTCTTATCTTAAATTGATTATCATCTTAGGGCTCACTCAGTTCACTATAGGGATGAATAATGCATAAAATTTCTTTATTCTCTGCATATGTCCTAGGTAGAGGTTGCTAAGTTCTACTGAAGAATGCCTATAATTTCGTTAATATCGCTTACGAGTTCATTTTGTTATTTTAACTTAAATGCTTTTTTAAATGTTTTCCAGGTACCTTGTTAAACACTAATTTATGTTTACTGCTTTGTCCATCTGTAGATAAAGTGAACCCTAAACAGGTTCATGCTCACTTTCATGTATCTTCAAGAATTTGTTAGAACCTGATTAACCTGCTGAAAGATGGTCATAGAAATCTATTTAGGATCCCTTTGTAGGGCTTTTTCTGACAAAGAAATTACATCTGGTGTAAGAACTGCATTTGTGGTCTTGTCGTTGGAGTACATATGAGATTGTCTTTGTAAGTAGGGGTGTACACATAGGGGTAGAAGTGGAAACTCTTTTTTCATTACATAAATATGCCTTCATGGTGGGGGAAAACACCATCCAAAGAGGACAAGAAGAAACCAAAGGAAGGTATTATTGATGCACTGCAACGGAAATTCAAGACTGCATTGGAAGAAAAAAGTAATGGTAGATCAGGAAGATCTTGGAAACGGGATGCTGAAAGGTTAACTAGATCAAGACTGCCTTCTAGATCACCATCACCTTCCTCAAAAGTTTCGAGATCTCAAAGTTTTGCTGAAAGGCCTCTTGCCCAACCACTTCCACTTCCTGGGAACCATCATGCTGGTATAGGCCGTATTGATTCAGGGATTAATGCCTCTACAAGACCAGGATCGAATGGAGTCTCGATACCAATGAATTTACCTCTTCCAAGACCTGGATGTATCCCTGATAGATTAGATAATATTTATGCTGAGGGAGATTTTGTTACCGCTTCTGTTTCTAGTGACAGCTCCACTGACAGCGAGTATCCATCCGATTCACGTATTCTTAGTCCCTTCACATCTGACTATGAGAATGGAAATCGAACTCCTGCAAACAGCAATTCAAGGTGAGTTTCTGCTTCTGCGTTTGAAATCTTTGTTCTTTTGTTGTGCTCTCTTTGTCCTTTATTTTGTACAAACAAGTTATTTTATCTCTGACTACATTTTGTTTATTTCTTGTGAAGCTTTATGCATAAAGAACAATGCCACTTGTTAAGTCAAATAAACCCCAAAGATTCAATGAAACCTACTGAATTTTCACTAAATAATCAGATTCCTTCTACCTCACCTAGATGGGCACCTCGAAGCAATCATGTAAACAATTTACAGATTCCTAGTAGAGGTCCTTTCTACAGTGCACCTGACAGTTCAATGTCAAGTCCGTCACGAAGTCCAATCAGCGCGCTTGGCCCTGAGCAAGTTATTAATTATAGTTTATGGGCAGGATTAGGATCTGGGCAATGCTCAAGTCCAGGTTCTGGTTATAATTCTGGGCATAACTCAATAGGTGGAGATATGTCTGGACAGCTATTTTGGCCCAATAGCAGATGTAGTCCTGAGTGCTCTCCAATACCAAGCCCCAGAATAACAAGCCCTGGTCCCAGTTCCAGAATACAAAGTGGTGCTGTCACCCCTCTGCATCCACGAGCTGGAGGTGTTAACATAGAGTCACCTACTGGCTGGAATGAAGATGGTAAGCAAAAGAGTCATCGTCTACCCCTACCGCCTATAACTATCTCAAATACATGTCCTTTTTCGCCTGCATATTCAACAGCAACATCTCCTTCATTGCCTCGAAGTCCTAATAGGCCAGAAAATCCTCTCAGTCCTGCTTCACGTTGGAAGAAAGGCCGTTTGCTAGGGAGAGGCACATTTGGGCATGTGTATCTAGGATTTAACAGGTTAGTGCAACATTTATATATCATATGCTAAAATGTGCTTGAGAGAGAGGAGAATAGGAAATTTTGTTTGTATGTTTTAACATCTGATATTTTATGTTTAAATTTTCCTTATTTTCCTTTTTCTTTCATTGACGTACATCAATAGATGAGACCAAAACTGTTTGTTTGGAAAACACAAACCAATTGTAGTACGCCTAGTGCAGTTCCAAAATCAGTCTTGTGTAATGTTAGTTCTCAATTCTCATGTTATGCCAGTCCAAAAGTTAAGGAATTCTTGTCTCTTTTGAGGACATAAAGTCTAAAACTTGATCAAGTTGAGGCTTTAGCGACCCAAGGATCTCTTATTTTACCATCCAATAGCTAAAATATACTGCACTTAGTTATTAATCCCTGAAAGATTTTAAATTTTAAAATAATAGGTTTTCTTTGTATTATATTTCCCCTCATAATTTGCTCTTAAACTCAGGGTCCAAAGAATCTGATGACTAAAAACATATATATTTTTTGCATTTATTTTCTTTTCCTGTTTAGCAGTGATCTACATGTTCCATATTGATATCACACTTAATTTCTTTGTGCTTCAGTGAAAGTGGTGAAATGTGTGCAATGAAGGAAGTAACTCTATTTTCAGATGATCCAAAATCAAAAGAATGTGCACAGCAGCTGGGTCAAGTAAGTTCCTTCGCATATTTTGCAAATATTATTGTTTTAGAAAAATGACATAGTACACTTAGTAGAACATCTTCTCTTTCTGGTATGTTGAAGTTTATTACTTAATAATTCATAAATCCTTGCAGGAAATTTCTCTGCTAAGCCGCTTAAGGCATCCCAATATAGTGCAGTATTATGGATCTGAAACAGTAAGGATTTTTACCATCTGAATATTTGATTCATTGTCAAGAACATAATCTGTATGAGTGCTTTGTGTATATTGTCCTCTCAACATAATGTCTTTTTCTAATGTTTCAAGTATTTATTCAGTGATGTGTTGTTCTGATAGTGTCCTTATTTTGGGACACCTAAGTTGAAGTATTTACAAATGACCTGTTCTATAAAGTTGGCTACAGATCAATAATAGTGACCGCAAGCTATTATATGATATATTATAGACATGTCATTTTAAAATGTTAGAACCAATACTGTACGGGTACCATTTGATCAATTGATTTGCTCTGTCTTTTCAATTTATTATCTCAGTTCTGTATTTGCTGGACAGGTGGATGATAAATTATACATATACTTGGAATATGTTTCTGGAGGTTCTATCTATAAACTTCTTCATGAATATGGTCAGTTTGGTGAAATAATAATTCGCAGTTACACTCAACAAATCCTCTCTGGGCTTGCTTATTTGCATGCAAAAAAAACTGTTCACAGGCGAGTATTTCAATTTCTACTTATATGTTTAGCGATTATTGGAACATAATAATGCTAATGCCAAGTTTATTATTTACAGGGACATAAAAGGAGCAAATATACTTGTAGATCCCAGTGGCCGTGTAAAACTGGCTGATTTTGGGATGGCAAAGCATGTGAGAATTTTCATCTACATTTGTGTTTTGTGATCCAAGAAATTGTATCCGTCATGCATGCATAGGGAGAGGAAGAACAAAAGATGCTTTGGCGCTTAAACATTTATTTAGGTGTTTTAATCTAGTTTAACTGAACCAATATGCAGATTACAGGGCAATCTTGTCCGCTGTCATTCAAAGGAAGCCCTTACTGGATGGCACCTGAGGTCCACATTTTGTTACCGCTTTCTTTATTTGTTTCCTTGTAATATTTTTAACAAATTTTTATATATGTTTCATTGTTTTCAGGTGGTTATTAGGAATTCAAATGGTTGCAATCTTGCTGTTGATATATGGAGCCTTGGGTGTACAGTCTTGGAGATGGCAACGACTAAACCGCCTTGGAGCCAGTTTGAAGGGGTTAGAGATTTTGAATTAGTTTTGTCACTTCTGTCAGTTTTGTTATGAGTTGTCTCATTGTAGTCATACTTCTATGTTCATTTGTATTGTGCGTGGTTCTCACTGTTTTAAAAGTCCCCGCCTAGGTCCGCCTAGGCGTTATTTTGAGGGTTGCCGCCTGACTACCCCTAGCGCCTAAACCTTGCCGACTAGCGTCTAAGTTCGCCTAGGCCCCGATTAACCTTCGACCGCCCGACTAGCACCTAGTGCTTTTTTAAAACACTGGTTCTTATTTACTTCTCATATGGCTCTACTGTTTTTTCTTGAAAAGGTTGCTGCTATATTTAAAATTGGAAACAGCAAGGAGCTTCCTGCTATCCCTGACACTTTGTCAGCTGATGGCAAGGACTTTGTGAAACTATGCTTGCAGCGGGACCCCTCACAGCGTCCTACAGCCTCTCAACTTTTGGAGCATCCTTTTGTGAAAAATGTTACCCCACTGGAGAAACCATTTTTGACTGCGGAGCCCACAGAAGCTACACTTGCTGCTATTAGTGGAGGAAAATCCACGGTATTTGAATTTCTTGAACTTCATGTCACTTACCGCACCTCCAGTTTGCTAATCATTGTTTCATTCTCTTCAATGAAATAGTTTGTGAATTTCAGTATTGCAAATTTGGTCTACATGCTTATGATCTTTGTTGGTTCCATCACATGAATTTCTTAATTGGTTTTTTTTGACTTTTACGTGTATTCTTGGAAAAGTATCGTTTTTCTTGTTTATTTGGTCTGTAAGAGCATGTCCTCATCTTTGGAGTTTTATTGTTGTGGCACATCAACCATCCACCTCCTTGCCATCTGATTAAAGACAAACATGTTGCATTTATTTAACCGTGGTAGTTATTTTTTATGCTATGTTTTATTTACTTTGAGATTATTCGGTGGATCTCGTTCTTTGATTAATTAGTTATTAATATTAGATTTACTTGTTATTATTGTTAATTTTTAAAATTAACTATTTATTTTGTTGACCATATTATTGATAATGTTAGAATATTATAGGTTCTATTATTATTAATGGAGTAATAAGTACGTCAGTAAAAAGAAATACATGGATTCTAGATTATAGAAAGATTATCTGCCGTTTGTAGTGATTAACTTTCTTTTCCTAGTATATCCAATTGCATTGATGATTTTATGCTGGATTGCAATCTTTAATCTTCTATCAGGCAATTGGGCATGCAAGAAGTGTTCAAGGTTTTGAATCAGGAGTTGTTAGCAATCAATCTAGAGTGTCAAAGGCTGGTGCAGGCTGCAGGTTTCTCCTCTCTCTCTCTCTCTCTCTCTCTCTCTGTTTGTTTGTGTGTGTTTGTGTGTATGTGAATTTCCATTGAAGCACAAAATTACTCCACTCTCCAGAATCCAGATTGATTTATACATAAGATGGGATATTAGGGCTACTATTAAAATGCTTCTGCATTAATGAACAACTTTTAGAATTAATGTTTTAGTTCAATAAATTATTGTCTGCTCTGGCCTCCTGCTTGTTCTCGTCTCCTAATGGGTCAATTGCTGGTTTTTCCTTCATGTTCCAGCGAAACTCATTCGCCAAAGTACACATCATGTCCAGTTTCGCCAGTTGGGAGTCCTCTTCTGTGTTCAAGGTCACCCAAACGCTTGAGTGGAGGATTATCGCCATCTCCTATATGTAGCCCTCGTACTGCATCTGGTTCCTCCACACCTCTTACAGGGGGGAGTGGTGCAATCTCATTTCATCACTCTATGCAGCCAGCAGCAGCAACTTACTTGCAGGAAACCATGGGTATGGTTTCAAGATCACAAAACTTTATGTACACCAACAGCACTATGCCTGATCTATTTCGAGGGATGCCACAACCTTCTCATGTATTTCCTGATTTCATTTCACCGGACAATAACAGTGTGCAGCCTGTCCTGGCGGATCGTGTATCTCAGCAGCTCCTAAGGGATCATGTGAAGTTGAAGCCATCACTGCACTTGACTCCAACTTCGTCCACTGGAACATAGTGAAAAACACGAATCCTTGGTCGAATGAAATTTGTTTTCAATGATATTCTAATTGCGGGTCTTTCTATATGATAAAGCAGGAATCAAGGCAAAAAGATTTCGGGAAGCAGAATCGTAACGCCTGGTTGCATAGTTTACATGGTAAGCAGATTAAAGCACATGTAAAAGGGGAGGATGGATAATTTGCAGCTCTCAAAATGTTCCCGTTTTATCAGGAAGCTTTACAATTTGGTTCATACCATTGATCTAGCCTGTTTTCCTCACAGCTGTGATGTTCGAAGATGATTCATGAGCTCGATTGAGAACGAAGGGATGATCATATTCAGTTGAGCCTTGATGTCTTGGTATGAAAAACATGTATCATGTTGTAAAGAACTAACTGTAAATCTTATCACACTTGAAAACACTGTTACCTCCTGTTCCTTTTCCTTTCACACCTTTTTTCTAGTGGAAGGATGTGGGCAGTAGTTTAAAATGTATAGAGCAGAAAGTTGGGTAAGTAGTTGGAGTCTGGATTTCTGAGAAAATTTTTTACTGTTGATAATGGCTTCAACTGTATTTTTGTTTGCAGCCCAACAGTACCCAGTCCGAGCTGATATTGCTGTATTTACTTTTGCATCCAATTGACCGTGGTAAACTTGAGTTGTTAAATTATCTTTTTAAACCCTTTGTACCTTAGTCTAGAAGCACCCTAACTACATTACCTGATATTAATTGATTGTATAAAATATTACATGAAATTTCATAATTTTAGTTTTATTTGGGGATCCTCAATGAAGGATTATCGTGGCCAAGTTAGGGAATTTTGTAGGTATACGCACATATCTGTTCGGGCTTGTTTGGTTGCCGGATGGTTATGTTACAGTTAAACTTGTTGATCAACTTCGTGTTTTTATTTTCCTAAAGTGAAACGTTGCGTTTCATTATTAGTTATTAAGAAGCTTTAATTTCAATTAAAAGAGGATTAGTTAGAAGAGAGAGAATTGTAATAGTTATAAGTATTGTGTTTGTTAGCTGGATTGTGTATTCTATTATCGTTGATTAATGCAAAGATTCTCTCCTCTCACAATTCTCCTCTTCTCAACTCCTTCATTCTTATTCGTTTTTACTGTAAATTTACAGTAACACTTGGTATCAGAGCACTTTTCTAGCACCTGGATTTGAAATGATGAAACAGAGCGTAGCAAAAGATCATGAAGAAAACATCCTCCTCAAATGCGTAGAAATGGTGGATAATGGACAGGCTAGGTGCGTCGAATTGATTGAAGCCTCACACCTTAGGATTATGGAAGAAAACAAACAATTATTGAACTTCAAGGACAAATGAAAGAATCCTGAGTCTTCCTTTTCTTCACCTCCGGTTTATGAGCGAGTGGAAATCAGTAAAGGGGATAATCGGTATCAGCTTGCAACCAAACTCACTCGAGTTGAGTTTTCCCGGTTTGATGGAGCAGATCTGGATGGGTGGCTATTTCGTTGTCAACGTTTTTTCCAGATTGACAGTACCCCTGAAGATACGAAGGTTAAGCTAGCCTCGCTCCATCTCAGTGAACGGGCTTTAGAGTGGTTCTAGTCATATTCAAGGAGTAGGATGAGGTTGGGTGAACCACCTTGGGAAGATTTCGAACAAGCAATAAGAGTGAGATTTGGAAGTAAGATCTATGATAACCCCATGGCTAATCTTAAGAGGCTAACCCAGACTAGATCTCTATTAGAATACCTGGAAGCATTTGAGGTTTGTGCTCATAAAACTACCCTCTCTGAAGCTAACATCATGGACTGTTTCATTAGTGGCTTAAAGGATGAATTAAGCTATCCTATCCTTATGTAAGGTCCTAAAACACTCCAACGGGCCTATGCCTTAGCAAGGATGCAAGATGCTTATCTTGCTTCGATCAGTCAACATTTGAATGCACCTAAAGTTTTGAATCCCAAGCCTCTGTTGCAGATACCAAGTACGAACCTACCACCAACTAAGAAGATTATGCCAGCTACTGCTCATAAAGCAAGTAACACCAGTCCTGTTGCTGCCTTTAGAAGTAATCAACCTGCACTATTGCCCAGGCCTTACAATAATCAAGAGAGGATTAGGAGGCTGACTGCGGCGGAAATAGCTAATAAAAGAGCTAAGAACCTTTGTTTCTGGTGTGATGGGGCATATCAACCAGGGCACCAATGCCTGAAGAAGTTTCTGCATTCTATTGTGAATGCATTGAGGATGGAGATCCAAGTCTTGAGGACTTCATTGAGGAAGAATTACCAGTAATATCACTTAATGCTATGATGGGATTAATGGAATCTGCCTCCACAACAATGAGACTGGTAGGGTACTACAAGAAGTAGAAGCTCCACATTCTGGTAGATTCAAGAAGCACTTGCAATGTTATGGATCAAACGCTCGCAAGGAATTTGGGATGTAAGTTTACACCCCTACTCAAACCAATTATTATAACTGTGGCCAATGGGCAAACTGTGAGTTGTGGGCATTACTGCAGTCAATTTCAGTGGGAAATGCAGGGAAGCAAATTTATTACAGATTTTTTGTTAATAACCTTAGGAGGGTGTGAAGTTGTGTTAGGAGTTCAGTGGCTTAGTCGATTGGGGAATATTGAATGGAATTTCCAGGATTTGACTATGAGATTCAATTTGGGAGACCACAGTTATGAACTTAGTGGTTGTGGATCCAATGAGGTTAAGGTGGTTACTAGCCATAGCATGGAAAAAATGGTAGGCTAAGGACACAGAGCCTACATTGCTCATATTACTGCGGTACAAGAAGGGTTGGCAAGTAGTACAGTAACTCCTGTGGAACTGCAGGTTTTGATTGAAGAATACCAGTAGATCTTTGAGAAGATCACCAAGTTGCCTCCCACTAGACCACAAGACCATAGAATTCCCTTGTTGGAGGGAGCCAAACCAGTCAACTTGAGGCCCTATAAGCATACTGTTTTCCAGAAAGATGCAGTTGAGAAAATGGTTAGAGAAATGCTGGATTCAGGAATTATCAGGCATAGTGCTAGTCCATGCTCTTCACCGGTAGTTTTGGTAAAAAAGAAGGATAACACTTGGAGGATGTGTGTTGACTATAGGGAGCTCAACAGCAGAACCATCAAGGATAGGTACCCTATTCCTGTCATTGAAGAACTGTTTGATGAGTTGTTTGGAGCCAGGATTTTCACAAAGCTGGATTTGATATCAGGCTATTGGCAGATCAGAATGCACCCTTCTGATATATACAAAACAGCTTTCGGAACCTATGACGGCCACTATGAGTTTGTGGTAATGCCCTTTGGGCTCACCAATGCTCCCTCTACCTTCTAGAATTTGATGAATGAAGTATTCAGGCCCTATTTGAGAAAGTTTATCCTTGTCTTCTTTGATGACATCCTTGTGTATAGTAGCAACCTAGAGGAGCATCTGGTGCATTTGAGAATGGTATTTCAGAAATTGCTAGAACACCAACTACTAGCTAAGAAAAGCAAATGCACATTTGGAGCCCCTCAGGTAGGGTACCTAGGACATGTGATATAGGCTGGTGGAGTGTCAACAGACCCTGAAAAGATTCAGGCAGTAGCAACTTGGCCAAGGCCATCTAATATCAAGCAGTTAAGAAGCTTCTTAGGACTGGCTGGTAACTACAGGAGGTTTATTAGGGGCTATGGGGTTAGGAGTAAACCACTCACTGATATGCTAAAGAAGGATGGGTTTGGGTGGAATGAAGAGGCAATTACAGCTTTTGAAACCTTGAAGTAGGCATTGATTTCAGCTCCTGTTTTATCTTTACCTGATCCATAGAAGATGTACATTGTGGAAACAGATGCTTGCGAGGTGGGAATAGGAGCTGTACTAATGCAAGATTCTCACCCCATTGCTTACATAAGCAAGGCTTTAGCAATGAGACATCAAGGGTTATCTATTTATGAGAAGGAATTACTAGCTGTAATCCATGCAGTTAAGAAATGGAACCATTACCTTTGTGGTACCAAATTCCTCATCAGAACTGATCATAGGAGCCTCAAGTATCTCCTGGAACAGAGGATTACAACCACTTTGTAGCAGAAGTACTTGGCCAAACTACTAAGTTTTGACTTTGAAATTACCTACAAGCAAGGTAGGGAGAACACTGCAGCAGATGCATTGTCAAGGTTACCCACTGTTGAACTAGCAGCCTTAGTAGTTTCTACACCTCAAGGCAGTCTCATGCTAGAAGTTGAGGCTAGTTGGCATTAAGATGGGCAGTTATCAAGAATTATGCAGGATCTACAAGTTGGCAAAAAAGTTGAGCGTGGATATTATTGGGAGGGGAATCTGTTAAGGAAGAAGGGCAGACTTGTAGTGGGGCAGAGCAAAGATCTGAGGCTGAAATTGATTAAGCTGTTTCATGAAACTCCCACTAGAGGGCATTCAGGGGGCCAGGCAACCATTAAAAAATTGCAACTAGTTTTCTACTGGAAGCGAATGGACAAGGAAGTTAGGAATTATGTAAGGGAATGTGGTGTCTGTCAAGTTTGTAAGTATGATACACACAGAACTGTAGGATTATTGCAGCCACTACCTATTCCAGAAGGCATATGGACTGACATTAGTATGGATTTTGTGGAAGGGCTTCCGAAATCACAAGGGAAAGAAGTGATTTGGGAGGTGGTGGATAGGCTAAGCAAACACTAGTGCAGAATGGGCTTTTCGGGATGGTTCTTTTAGGCTTTTCGGGACGGTTTTAAACCGTCCGAATAGGCCTCAACGCGATTAGTTGGGTATTAATCTGAACAGTTTAAAACCATCCGGAATAAGGAGCAATGCGGACGGTTCTTAGTAAAGAACCGTCCAGAATGCTATTATAATGTGGAAACTGGCGCAAAGAGCAATCCAGACGGTTCTTAATAAAGAACCGTCTGGAATACTAGCAATCCGAACGGTTCTTAATAAAGAACCGTCCGGAATGCTATTATAATGTAGAATTTGGAGCAAAGAGCAATCCGGAAGGTTCTTAATGAAGAATCATCCGGAATACTAGCAATTTGGATGGAATACTGTTTTTTTTCTTTATTGATATTTTTTCCTATAAAATTGGATTGAAGGGAGCCCCTTAAATTCCTACACATGGCAGCTGAATAAGTTTCACTTCAAACAGAATAATGTTCAGAAAATTTATTAAAAAAACCCAAAAAACATTGCGTAAAATTGATTTCAGCACCTCTAAGGCTGCACTCTTGACAAGATCAATAGTAGCATCTCCAGCAGCTTTGATAGCTTCAGCAGGTGCATTTGCAGCTCTAGCTTCAGCTTCAGCATCTCTAACTGCTTTCTTGGCTAGATCTGAAATATCTATGGTTCCAATTTTACATTCCTGAAAGCAGTCATCGGTATCCTCTCTTTCAAAAAAAACTGGAAAGGAAATAAAAAATACACTTAACTCTGACTGTGTATTACTAACATACCTTAAAAACAAAGGGATCATTGCAAAAGGGATCAGAATCGATTGAAGAACGTTTAACCATTCATTAAGAATGTCTAGGGAATCCTCAGAGGTATCGAAAACAAGTGCAACGATCCTTGTAGGGACTATCGCACAACTCCGAGTTATCAACGCCTTAAGCCATTTTTTCAATCTCAAGTTTAAGAAATCGCCCATTATAAACTACCCTGCCATGATCAATCAGAATTCTATGTGCACAAGAAGCATTATAACTACAGTCACTTCATCCAAATATTGGAAAATTTCCATACGAGTAAGTAAGAGAAGAACAATAATATTACATCATTGATCCACAGTAACCCAAAAATAAACTAGTTTGTTTATTTTATTTAGTGAGAAACAAAGTACAAATACGAATATCAAATGTCCATGAGTATGTAAATGATTGCAAACAACATACACGAAAAGGGTATTATCAACAAAATCAAGTGTAAATTGCATTATTGCTCAAACTTTCTTTCAGAGCACTCATGTGATATTAATTAGCACAATAATTATACAACGGGAATAATATGAATGTAAGTAATACAAGACTCGCAAGATGAGGATAGCTTACCTATACCACCAGCAATGAAATGGGCCCAGTAACCCTCAAGGTTAGGATGGGATTCTTCAATCCACTTCTTGGTAGACTCTATGAAACCAAAATATGTAGCTCCAGTTGCAAGAGATCCCATAACTCCAGGAGATAATCCTCTATAAAAACCTGAACAATAATCAGCATGGACCAGTTGGGTAACCATTAGCAACTAATAAAAAGGATAATAAAAAGAATGCAAAGCACTATATATTTCTTACTAAGATAATGAGAATCATAGACCGCATTATTAATTATCACAAATAGAGATTAAACTGTGATCATTTACCTCTTAATCCATCAGCAACCCAGATGGCTCGAACCATCTGGCGAATGCTCTTTTGGCTCTGATAGAAAGTAAAATATAGATTAAGAAATAAAGAACTTCCCCAAATCCGAAAAATTCAAGCAAGTGATTCAAGAATTAAGGAATTTACATTAAAAACTAAAAGGCTGAATCGAACTAGAGGGAATTAATCAGAATGGAATCAATAAATCAAATAGCAAAACTCACCAAAAAACTGATTGTGATGTGAAGTGCTCAAATTCAACGTGAAAGGCTGAACTGGGTTGGATATTGGATTCGGAACCGCCATTTTCGAGGACTTGAGCTCCTGGTTGTCAGTGTCACTACGCATTTCTGGCTAGGGTTTAAGCTTTAGAAGAAATGAGGAAATTTGCACCAATTTAAGCTTAAAAAAACTCAATCTCAAGCTCAAATTGAAGTGCAGGAACCAAGCAAAACCAATGACCATCTCACTTTATTTTCAGTAACATAACAATGAACAAACATGTTACATACAGTTTTCAAATGCTTTCGTTCGAAATCAAGTTTTATACAGTAAAATGAGAAGATAGAAGCGTCGTTTTGGTTCCTCAGTTCCATCCATAGCTCAACCGGCTTAGTATTCGCCACCGCCGTCGTGTAAATGTGCCTGCCACCACCGCGGGTTCGGTGGACGAGCCAGCTACGCAGCACCGACCTCAATAGAAAATGATTCATGTTAATTGCGTGGTTCAGAATTAGTTTTTCTGAACTAGGGTCTTGTAGATACTTAATTGATTAAAACAAATCACGAAAAGCACTGAAACATCCTTCAAATGCAACAAAAATGCAGAAAAAATCGATTCGAAGAAGCACTTTACAAGAACTTAGCAAAGGAAACTTCGTCAGGAGGAGGAAGAGAGAGCTTAAGCTTCACATTACCGGAAAGAAATT
>CATIWQ010160845.1:0-13325 GCA_949673415.1 Euphorbia schlechtendalii
CACTTAAACTTATCGGAAGCATTAAACTAAAACTATATAACTTATACTAATTCATGTTGCATCGAAATATAAATCGAAACTTACTTGGAATGTTGCTCTTGAATGTTACTCACCACTCATCCTTGCCAAATTGATAAATGTTATGCTATTAACACTCAATTTCAACATGCGCTCAAGTTTTTCACTAACATCAAACATGTAAATACCTAACACTCACAATAATCTTGGACAATTGTTAGTAAAGTATAAGAAATGATAATGTATAATTCACACAAAAATCAACAAAAATTTTCAAATTCTTCGAGTTTTTTACTTTTATTTTTTTTTTTTTAATTTTATGGGATTTTTACAAATGCCCCCCACAATAAAGAACGCAATGTCCTCATTGTGAGACATTTAATAAAAATCTAAATTAAATAACTAAAGCTAGTCTAAAAATTATTGAAAAAGATAAAGTAAGAAAAGAATAAACCAATTCTACTGCGAAGGAGAATCCGGTGGACTAGGAGTGAATTGACAATTTTGTCATCTAAAGAATGAAAGTAATTTTCAAAGTATCGACTTATTGCTTTTTATTAGAATCTTCATGTCCCTCTTCAAAACTCCATTTTCTGCTTGGCAGTTATCCAACTTAAGTTGCATGCTAGCCTTTCAATCTTCCGGAGCTTCTTTTTCTTCATCATCTTCTATTTCTGTCATCGGAGCTTTTCCTTTGCGACGGCTTACGATGGATTTGATGGTCCGATGGAAGAATCTTCTTGAGTCAAATTGAGCTTCTTGGTGTGGTTGGAGTAGTAGGAGTAGAAAGAATAAACACCATCGTGCTCTTGGAGTAATCTAGTGTTCTTTAAATAATTTCCATCCATGTATTGAAAATACTCACCTGGTTGTTGAACATAGGGGAGATCACCTCTTGCTCCCAAGACTATGGTAGTGATAATTTCGGCCGCTTCAATTTTACTTCTCATGCTCAACGAATTTTTCTTCATCATATACCATATTATATCCACAATTTCCGCTTTTTGCTTCATCATAGAGCATGAGAGAACAAACAAGTCTTTCTTTTGAACTTTAGTATTTTTAACTAGACAAAATACCGAAGTGGAAAGGTATTTGTGGAGAAGAAGAATACACTCATCCTTTATAAGTTTGTTAGGAGAATTTTTGGGATCGAAGACTCTCTTACCCAATAAATTTGCCCAAACTCGATTAGGTTGAAATGAGTCCGTCATGCTTGATGAGTTGACAATCTCGAAACTGAACCAATCACCCATCATCTCTCTCATGATAGTGTATTGCTATCCTTGATTTCGAAATTGAATCACCCTCTTCCTTGAATCTTCATATTCAAATGTAACCAAACACTCGAGAATCCAATCTCGATTTTGTGGGAATCGCATATCTACGAATTTCGAAAGACCAAGAATGAAAAGGTAGGCTTCCATCTCTTCTCGGAGTTCTAGAGATTCCAAGAAAACTAGATCGAGGAATATCATCCCGAAGTTTAATAAAGATTTTACGACTCACTAAACTAATCTAACAGACTCGGTTCAAAACACTCAGATGTTCAATGATTCACCGCAGAGCAACACATGAAATAACTTTTCTAAACCTAGCGTAAATGAATAAAGACAATTATGAAAACCTGGACAACATCAATACTATGCTTAGTATGAGTCGCTCTCACATAGCCACATTTAGCAAGTTACCATTCCAAAAATGTTGGCTTACTAAACAATGTTATATCATAGATCCAGTGATTATACACGATATTGTTAACCCCGAAACTACTCTTAAAATTAACTGCAACGCATATAACTTGATTAACATAAAAGACTTAACATGAAATACGCATTATGACACATAGACATATCATAAACTTTGAAATAGAAAGTATAAATAGAAAGCAAAGCAAAGTTGTAAGGAACGCAAGTGAAAGCTAAAGTTGATCAAACTGTATCAACTCTTTTATGGGAGTCATTAATTCCCGCAATTCCTGCGTCTGCTTTGAATTTGGTCTTAGCCCGTACTGAACCTCTGCTAGGATGCTATTCTTTGCGAATATCGAACAAACGAATATTGAAGAACGAAAAACTTTTATTGATAAGTGATTTGCAAGCACACTTATACAACAATCGCTCGAGAATATAGAGAAATCTAGTGATCGAACTAAGGATTCGAATCACTTAAACATTTTCTCACTAACACTTAAGAAAATAGCGAATATATCTACACACACACACACACACTATATGTGACTCTTTATTTGCACTCTAATGCTTTACATATCTAATGCTATACTGCACTGCATGAAATTGTTATGGAATGGAGTCCTATTTATAGAGTTTGAAGGGTTACGTCTATCCAAATGAAGGGTTGTATCCATTGGTGAAAGATTGCATCCCTTCATTATGATTGATTGAGAAGCTTTTATATAATCCACAATGGATAGACACCTTTTCATGATTGGTTAACTTCTGATAGATTTCTGTTCGTTGGTAGTTGATGGCGGTTGATGGCGGTTGATCATGCTTATCTGGCGATAGATAACTAGAAAGATAATACCAGAAAATCAGCCAAATCACGACCGTGATACACTTGTTGTGACCTTGAATCTTTAATTGGCAGACTTCTGATTCTGAAGTAAACAAGCCACGATCGTGAATGATTATCGCGATCGTGAATTAAGTTTTACTCAGAAATCTTCTTGTAATTTCACCGATCTTCGACAGCTTCGTTCCTAAGCCAAATCTTTGAGTTCCACGCATCTTTTTGCACCTTTTTCACTCTTTTTTCATAGAATTCCACTTTTGATCATTTTACTCCCAAGATTTACCTAGTATTTGCATTTGCATCAAAAACAACTACATACCACGTGAAATCTTTTATACGAAGTATAAAAATGACTAAAACTATAGTGTTTAATATATGAAATTAATGTGATAATAAGTGTAATTACGCACTTATCAGAGTATAGATTGATTCAACGAGTTTTTTCCATTTCCTTTTATACTCCATACGCTAATAGTCCATCAATTGATGAATTAAAATCTATTTATCAACCTAATTTTGGAGGACGAGTTTTCCATCTAAGATGTGCATGCCATATTCTAAATTTATGTGTACAAGATGGTTTGCATGTTATGTATAATTTAATTAAACCAATTAGTGATGTTATTAAATATATTTTGGTACATCCTATTGTTACAAGAAATTGGTTGAAATTTTGTGAACAACATCGTATGCATCCAAAACGTTTTCAAAATATGTTGGTCATCATTGGCTCCATTAGGTTTAGGTTCATGGAAGCTACAAACAAGAACCAGTAGTTTTGAAACCATGGCCATGTCTAGATTTGACCTTATCGCTCATCTGACCAGATGCTATCACCTGCTTCTTCAAGAACTTAACTACCAAGGGGTTCTATCTTCACCTGGAAGAACCAACTAGTTAATGAGGTTCACAAGCAAGCCTTAGTTGGAAAACAGGAGATGTTTCAACAAGCCATCAACTCCTTCAATATGTGTCTCAGCCAGCTAGTAGAGGAGTAGATAACAAAGGGAAAGATGGTAGCTGAAGATTCTTATAAAGCTACCCAAGGCTACAACATCAAACCCCACTAAAGCAATTGAGATCTCATAATTCACCTAGAGGTAGCAAATCTTGATCTTCTTCTTTGCGGAATACAAGAGGGTGAGGCAAGCCAAAGCTGAGGAAATAGATAGCTATGTAGAATAGAAATTTTGTAATAAAGCTTAAATGTAAAACTTAGTATAGGAAACTACTTCTGTTCTTATTAAGATTATTCAAGGAAAAGTTACAAAGTTTCTCAAAGTTAAAAGCATCTTAACTTTTTATGTTATATATGTTGTTCTTGCATGAGTTTGTCTATTGCAGGAATCAACAAAGACCAATTGGAAAGAAAAGTTGAGTAAGACAAGTTCCAAACCAAGAAAAATTTATCTAAGTATGGGGGAGCTGATGTTTACTAAAGGAAATATACTTAGTATGGGGGAGTCTATGCTTCTTAAGGAGTTCACTCAGCATGGGGGAGTCTTACATCACTCTTTAGGTATTTCCTATATCTATAAACTATTACTTGATGAATTTCATCTATTACCTAGTTTGTTATCTGTTCCAAAATGGGGGAGATTATTGAAACCAAGTTAATAGTACTTCACAATTCTTAGATTTTGAAAATAACAAACTACTTAGGATAGTGAAATTAATTAGGTACTAAGTAGACTCTTAATGAAGTAAGATAGCTTGAGTTTGTTTTAAGGAAAACAACTCAGTTTTACATTCACTTAGATAAGTTACGCCTTAGAGTAGGATAAGCATAGAGGCTTTAACTATATAGCTTATGTGATATAACTCAGCATAAGCCGAGTAAGTTTTTACTTAGATTTTCAGTGAAAACTGAGTAACCTTGTATGATGTTGACCTAAAATAACACCTGTACTTTTAACCATTTCTATGAAGATAGAATATTCCCTTGTGATTCTTTTCAGGTAAAAGGCATTGAAAATAAAAAGGATATTTATGTGGTCCTCACTACCAAAAGGTGTTAGTACGGAATGTTGAGATTACCTCACTTGAGTCCAATTCAAAAAGGTATCTTCTGAAAGTCATCATTTTCGAGTTTCACCAAGCCATTTGCAATGTTAGTAAAAGCATCAAACTGCAAATCGCCATGTTGCATCTCACACGCCTCCCTGAACATAATTGCTTTAATATAAAAGAATCTTCACGAGATAAATATTAACGGATTAATCTCGCACTTTAATGTTCAAAATCTCTATCTCTACACATATCCAAATCTATTTCAAACCGGTAGATTTCAAAGCTATGCAAAGAAGAGTTATCCAAATCTGTTCAAAATCTCTATCTCTAAACATGGAAATAGTTCAAAATCTCTATCTCTACACATCTCCAAATCTATTCAAAATCTCTATCTCTACACATGGAAGTAGTGCAAGACTTATTTGTTATTGCATCACTACTAAACATTACAATTATATATGCAAGTTACACAAGGAAATCAACAATTTTTATAACCATTTTACTATGTTACCTTTGTATGCCCATCAACCGCAACACATCCATCTCGAGAAATTGTATTGCTCGTCTACAACATCCCAAGCACTACATTAGACTAAATCTTGCAAATGAATGTCCAGTGCCACCTATAGTTTCCCCTTGGTTTGATCACCATGAATCTAGTTTTTAGGGTTGGAAACATTTGTATAATAGGAGAAGACAAACACGAAAATCAATAATAAAGACCTAACTTTGTAATTAGATTTAATTAATGGGCTATTGATTATTAATATTAATTCTAAAATTATTATAATAGTAAGTAGTTTATTTTGTATTAAGTAAATGTATTAAATTATTTTGTATTAAAAAATAAAGTATAAATGTTTTTTTAAAACTTTTAATAATTAAAAAATGAAAAATCATTATTTTCTAAAATTATTATATATTTTTTTAAAAAACCTCCGAAGGAACATTGTGTCCCTCAATCAGAAAAAGATTGGAGTGGGTGAAAATTTCGAGGCGAATGTCCCAATTGGTTGATGCATTTGCTTGCCTACAAAACACCTACCCCTCTTTTCATTAAAAAGAGCACATCAGAAAATGTGAATCGTCCAAAAAAATACAAGATTCAGATACAAAGTAAAGTCGGATCAATTAAGATATTCGAAGCTAAAAAAGAAATATGTTTATTCCTATTCTTAAAAAATAACCAATAAAGATGAACATTAGCTACTAGCAAATCTTTGTTTCCTTAGGTCTCTTCAAAGACAAATTTGTTCCTTCTTTTCCAAATGCTCTAAGCTATATAAAACAAAACTGTGATTGCAAAGTCTCTCTTTACACCTAGCATGAAAAGAGACCTCTAAAGCTCTAGAAAGTTAAACGCGTGTCTAGGAATAGGGATCGAAACTCCCAACCAAATGAGAGTTTTACACCAAGTTTTCCTACTATCTTGACAAAATAGGAGCATTTGATCAATCGTCTCAGACATTGGGCAGAATGGGCATGTTGAGTTCACTATTGAAGTGCATCTTATTAGAAAAAGGGATTCTCGGGCCAGTAATCTTCTGCGAAGTAAAAGCCAACAAAAGAAACAAACACGAGGAAGCATTAGAGCACTCCATAACGGTCCAAAAGATCAGCTCGGTCTCGGCCTGTCCATAGCTTCATGCAGCCCATAGCAAAATGTTGTAGTCGTATACTCCTTTTTGGGACTAATATTCTATAAAAAATGATCATAAGATAGAGTGAAAGACACTGTTACCTACTCCTCGAAAGAAACATCAATAAGAGAGGATGGGAAAATTGATGGAACATTCTGAAAACTTAGCCGCTTCAGCTCACAACAACGATTACGCTCGGATGAACGTAACCTTCTATGCCATAAGGGTCTGCCGTAAGTCCCATTATCTAACAACTCAATGCACACCAAATAGACCACATATATTTTCATTCAACTTAACTCCTAAAGATCCTTGAAGATAACTTTTAGTGGTTGATACATTGCCCAAGTATCGAGCCAAAAAACTATTAAGATTCCCTCCCCTAGCCTAACCCAATAGTTTGATATGAAAAATTGCCGAAAGTTTTGATTTCGATAGCAGCTCGAAATTACATTTAACCAAATTGACGATAGCTTCAATCTATCAAAATCAATCAAGTCCCACCAAGATGAGAACCCATGTCATTTCACACAAAAGACCGCCCAAAAAGAGTTATCTTCCACATTTCATAGGCGATAAATCCATTAAAGTAAAAGACTACAATTCATAAGCATAAAGTCCTAAATGTGCAAGCCCCCTAGGTGTTTTAGCAAGTTTATAATGTCTCAACTAAATTTGCAAAAGCCACTTCTAGCATAGTCACCCCTCTATAAGAAATTTCTCATAATGCACACAAGCTTCCTATTTACCGCTTCGGGTAATTTAAAAAGAGATAATAAATAAATTGGGATTGAGGAGAGTACTGATTTGATTAAAACCTCAGGGCTTGCGTAAGAGAGGTATTTTCCTTTCAACAAAGCTAGACGTTGCTGAATTTTTGCTAACAATGCATCCCAACCTCCAATATTCAATCGCTTGTAACATAGAGGAGCACTGAGATAAGAAATTGGAAACTTTTCCAACTTGCAACTGAGCCTTTAAGCACTAGAATGTAAAGTGGCATCACCCACATTAATACCAAGGAGTGAGCTCTTGTGATAGTTAATCCGTAGACCTGAGGTGAGCTCAAAACAATAAAAAAATCTTATAAAAGTCAGAATGATGGGAGACACATCCACCCGAAAAAACATATCATGTCATCTGCAAATTGCAACAATGAGATGTCTAGTAAATTATTTTCAATTTTGAATCCTAGAAGAAATCCCTCTTAGATACTTGTGTAAAATAGTTGCTTCATCCCCTCAATTGCTAGGATGAAAATAATTGGAGATAAGGGATCACCTTGTTTAATCCCCATATGAATACTAATTGGATTAATTGGACTACCATTGAGAAAAATAGATGTCATCGAGTTGTGTTGGCAACCCCTCAGACATGAAATCCACTTGCGATAAAACCCCATCTTCATTAGGATCGCATCAATATATGTCCATGAGATGCTATCAAAGGCCTTGAGGAAGTCTAATTTCAGAATAAAACATGCTCGATGCTGTTTGTGGACTAAGTGGATCACTTCCGATGCCAAGAAGGAACATTCTTGTATACTTCTATCCATGATGAAAGCAAATTGGTTTCCCGACATCAGAGATGGTATCACCTCTTTTAAATGAGAGGATAACAACTTCTTGATAACTTTATATACTCCATGAAATAAAGTTATAAGATTGAAATACTGAATGGTGTAACTTCCCGAAATTTTCAGGATAAGAACCATGTATGAAGATTTAATCAAGGTTAGGAGAAATGACATCTCATAGGAATGGTTTTAATTTGCTTGAAATCCCCCTTCAGAAAACCAACACTCTCTAATAGACAAAATGGCTAAAAATATTCAGTCCCGGTGATTTATTCTCATTACAAGAACACAACGCATCCCAAGCTTCTTTCTTTGAAAATGTTATCGCCAATTGTTGATTTTGAATCACTAAAACCTGAGAGAATGCAAGCTTGTGTAATGAAAAAGGAATTAACCTTAGGGTTGAAAAGATGTCAGAATAAAACTCATTAATAGGTGAGGAGATCAACCCCATGTCAAAACTAACGAATCCATTCAATTCGAGAGACATTATCTGATTATTCTGAAAGCGAGCAAAAGATATCCTATAAAAGAAGCTTTTGTAGTTGTCCCCCAAAAGAGTCCATTTGACCCTATATTGTTGATGTTTTATGTTCTTAAGGTGTAATCTCCGTTGAGCAAGGTCATTTTTTTAACAAAAGAAGTTCAACCACCGCATCATGTCCAAGAGGCCGTATGTTACGATTGTTTGTCAAATCCAAGATCTGCCTCTCTAACACATTAATTTGCTACTCTAAATAACCAAAATTCAAGGCATGCCACAATTCAATTTCCTTACTTAAAACCCATAACTAAAGGAGAAGTCCCTGGTTCCATGCAAACTACAAATCACTACCCACTTGTTACGAATAAATGAAAGAAAATCACTGTTACCCCATAAACAGTTAGATCGAAATGGCCTAGGACCCGAATATATGTGCAAATGACTTTGAAATAAAATTGGAGAGTGGTTCGAGAGAGAAGTATCCATAGTTCTAATTGACATTTCTACCCAACGATCCGTAATTGTACAAGATGCTAATACCTTATCAATGCATAAAAATAACTTTACATTGTACTAGGTGTAATCTCTACCTTGAAGTGGAATATCAAGTAAATCACATTCATTTATGAGGTTATGAAAGCTTGATTAAGACAAAGAAGTACCTCATTAAAATCACTAGATCGTTTACTTTCATGAAGTACCTCATTAAAATCACCACACACAAGAACATTCTCAAGTTGACCAATAATCATGATTAATTCTAGCCACATTAGACTTCGTTCATTCAAAATCGTAGACCCGTACAACACAACAACATGGAAATCCAAAGAGCTCGAGGTGAAATGCATGATGACCCAACGAGGGGAAAACACGATTTGAACTCCCGTCAAAAGAATCTGATTCCGAGAAATAGCAAAGCCTCCTGATATGCCTTGCTAGCTATTGCAATGAAACTCAAAATCGTTATGACCCATATCCTCTAAAAAGTAACATTCCAGATTAATTCTACTTTGGTCTCAAGCATAATAAAAAATTGCAATTTAAATTTACGGATGCAAGAAAGAATAAATTGTTACTTTATGCGATTTGATAACCCCCACAATAATTCTAACATAAAAAGGATAACGACATGGATAAAAATATAAGCCTTGATAAAAACCTTGTTATGTATCAATCCGATTCTGAATTGCCTCCATAACCAATGACTTTGAACATTCTTTAAACAATCCCAATTTGAAACCATCTGACCAAGTGAGATGCGCTTCACTTCGCCTTTCCACTCGTGATTGAATAATCAATCAGTTCATGTTAGGAATGTTCAGACCTAAGGAATTATAGGTGGACAACAACGAATCTAAGATAGTAACAACATTAGAAGAGGTGGTACAGATTGCAGCGATATCAGCTACAACAGAATTGGGTTGCGTGAATTCTGCCTAGCAATTGTCACTATGGCAAAATCAAAGATATCACTTAATAAATTTCCATTGAGCCTATCCTCAAATTCAAAAATAGAGATGGAGCTTGATGACCTTGAGTCATACTCAGAACAGTTCTTGCATGTAGTTATCTGTCTAATGTGTGCTGCGACATTAATTCTCACCTCACCTAAGGATAAAAGAAGACGTTGGTCCTCCGATAACATGTGAACACTCATCATGCAAGAGATAACATCTAAACGAACTGGTCTTATAAAATTAAGATCAATAAAGATTATCTTCGCCATAAGAGCAGTGACCTCATGAACTAATCACTCCGTAACAATAGCAGGTGACAACCCAACAAAATCGATAAAATATAAACGCTTAGAGGAAATGAAATCCATGGAATACAGCTGAACTTCTCTAAATAAATCTTGTAAAGAGATCCCATATCCATCTAGAAATCTTGCTAATGCATCCTCAAAATAAAAAGCAATCACAACATGACTGTAGCTAGTAGGAGCAATAAAGTTATGGAAATTCCTATCTCTGATCATACCGTATAATTCAGGAATCAAGTTAATGTTTCTTACCATAGCAAAACATGAGAACTTAGTCCACATGGATTTTTTGAATAGACCGTGATATCTCTACAAAAATCGGATTCGTACTCAGTGAAACTACCTCAGCATATGATCGAGCACCTCTTGGTGATTCCATGAATGATCGTTTGATGGCCTACTTCTCAGCCACTCTTGGTCGAGACTCTAGTACTTTTCTTGAGTGAGAAGGAACACACCTATCAAATCTCTATTTGAAAGCACACAGCTTGAACTTCCCCGATCGATATTGCATTCAATTGGAAGAGTGCCTCATCCATGGGAATCGAACCTTCCAATGATAAAAAAACCAAAGCTTTGATTTCTCGCGTTCCTTTTGCGTGCAACATAAAGACGTCTAATGACCCCAAATTTGAAGAAGATAATTCTCATGGTATCTTTATTGTGAGAGGCTGGAAAATTTGCAAAATACATGTTATTATTTTTCAGAAAGGGGTGACTACTTTGAGATTAATTATGATGGTTGTAGAGGATCGAGATTGTTGGGAAATAGGTTTCGGTTGATAAAAGGGTGCAGTTTTAACATGACTAAGGGGTTTGAGGGGAGCTGTATCCGATGAATTCTAGCATGGAGGCAATGGGTTAGGCTAGTGTCTGGGCTGGTGGTTGGTCTGAGAGGGGGTGTGACTACCGGTAGAGGTGAAACTGGTGAGATCATGGCGGTGGCGGCTGGGATAGGTGTTAGGGTTCATGATGCCTATCACTAGAGTTTATAAATTGCTAGTGTTTTGTTTTCTTTTGATACTATTATATTTTAAAAAATTAAGACACGAATTCCGCCAGACATTAAACACAGGAGGAACCATTTTTCCACCTATGTTTATGCATCGGCAAATATAGGATGCGCTTGTGCTGTAACACAGGTAGATCATGTGTCCATTTCTTCCAAGGCATAGGTCAAAATTCTGTCCGCCTATGCCATGGAGGAAATGGATATTGGATCCGCAAGTGCGTATCAATCTTTAGTTAGGGCATCTTCGGTACATATCAAAAAAAAAATATGAGCGGTGTGAGTTAATACGGGGTGACGCATAGTAACACAAAAAAATGAGGGAATTGAAGTGTATTCTAATCCATAAAAAATAAGATTATAAAGTTTTAATTTTACACTTCACAATTAGGAAAGCTTCTTAAAATCACACTCCTGACTTATGCTCAGAATCGGGTTAATATTTTTTCAATAGAGAGGGGTTGAGTGCAAATTCGAGGTGGACATCCCAACTATATTGGTACCTTTGCTTGCATACAATACACCCAATAGCATTATATTGAAGGATGGGTCACAAATAGTGAATAGCTCAAATAAGTACAAAATTAGCATATACAAAGAATGTAGAAAAAGAGAGACTTATTTCTATTTTTAAAAAATAGCCAACAATGATGAACGTTACCTACAAATAAGTCCTTGCTTCCTCAAGTTCCTTCGAATATGTATTTGTTCCTATTTCTCCAAATGCTCCATGCTATTGAGAACCAAATTGTTGTTGCAAATTAATTCATAATATTAGTCTTGAAAAGAGATCTCCAAAGCAATAAGAACTCATATGGTTAGCTTGGAATAGGGACAAAACCCTCAGCCATTTGAAAGCTCTACACCAAATTAATCAGCTATCTTAGTAGAAAAGGAGCATGTGATCAAGAGACTCGCTTTCCAGGCATAATGGACAAGTCGAGTCCGTGATAGATACGCATCCATGCCCAAGATAAAATTCTCTCGACAGTATTCTCCTGTGAAACAAAGCCATGCAAAGAAGCTCACACAAGGGAGCATGCTGTTCTCCACTTTTCTACTGGTAAGTTTAACCAATAATGGTTCCAAAATCTCGTGAACTGTTGGCTATTTATTGCGCCAAAAACTTGTTCAAATAAATGTAGGTGTTGTCAATACCTCTTATCACATAGAAAAATGATGATAACTGCAAGTATACAGTTGCGATGTAGTTTTAAAAGATATTGAACCCACAGGGAAGGAACCAAGTCTAAAGATATAGCAGAGAAAACATGCAAGTTTAACAAAGATGTTTCGATTCTCTAGATTATCTAACAGACTCGGTTCAAAACACTCAGATGTTCAATGATTCGTCGTAGAGCAACACATGAAATGACTTTTCTAAGTCTAGCGCAAACGAATTAAGGCAATTATGAAAACCTGGACAACATCAATACTATGCTTAGTACGGTTCACTCTCACAGAGCCACATTTAGCAAGTTACCATTCGAAAAATGTTGGCTCACTAAACAGTGTTATATCACAGATCTAGTGATTATACACGATATTGTTAACCCCTAAACTACTCATAAAATTAACTCTAATGCATATAACTTGATTAACTTATAAGACTTAGCACGAAATACGCATTATGACACATAGACATACCATAAACTTCGAAATAGAAAGTATAAGTAGAAAGCAAAGCAAAGTTATAAGGTATGCAAGTAAAAGCTAAAGTTGATCAAACCGTACTTACTCTTTAATTGGAGTTGTCAATTCCCGTAATTCCTACATCTGCTTTGAATTCGATCTCGACCCGTACGGAACCTCGGCTAGGAAGCTATTCTTTGAGAATATTGAAAAAACGAATATTGAAGAATGAAAACTTTTATTGTTAACTGATTTACAAGTACACTAATACAACAATCGCTCGAATACATAGACAAATCTAGTGATCGAAACAAGGATTCGAATCACTTAAACATTTTCTCGCTAACACTTTGGAAGGTAGTGATTCTAACTACACACAAACTATATTTCTCAGTTTTTCTAATTCTAATGGTACCTTTTACACTCTGGTGTTGCACTTCTTGAATGCCACCTGAATCTACGAAAGTTGTGAGATTTGGAGCCCTATTTATAGAGTTCGAAGGGTTGCATCTATCCAAACAAAGAGTCACATCCATTGTTGAAAGATTGCATCTCTTCAATGTGATTGGTTGAGAGGCTTTGATTCAATCCACAATGGATTGGCACCTTTTCATGATTGGTTGACTCCTGATAATTGTCTGTTCATTGGTAGTTGATGG
>CATIWQ010160875.1:0-11462 GCA_949673415.1 Euphorbia schlechtendalii
CAGCTCAGCTAACCAACAGCCAATCACAAATGACCAGCAAAAGTAAAGCAAAACAACTAAACACACTGTTTTATATAAGCAACAGCTAATTACAATCAAAGAAAACACAAAGAGAAAACCCAGAAATTCTTCCACACATCACGTTGTCTGTTTGGTTACTTAAAAATCGATGAATTCTTTTTGCTTGTTTACCTTTTCTTGTTTTCACCATAACTGCTTGGATGTGTAACGATCTTGGTAGTGACTTGTTTCGACTGTTTTGGCATGCATGTGCATATTACGGTTGTTATGATCTACTTTAATGTGTCAAAATACGTTTGTATTTGTTATTCTTTTCTCCTTGAATTTTTCAGGGCCAGTTTTATGACGATTTCATTTGCTCATGATTGACTAGATTACAAATACTCGCTATGGGGACTGCCAAAAGGGAGTGTTGAGAGATCCAAAGTCAAACACGAGGTGCACTTAAGGTCAGCACGTAAGCTCCAGGAGTTGTGTTTCAAGAATGGAGGAGTATATATCAAGCTCGGGCAATATATTGGGCAGCTGGTATGCATCTAATATGCCTCGTTTTGAATAAATAAACCGAAATCATGGTTATCTGGGATGGGTTATTAATGTTAGCCTGCATCTGCTAACGAATGAACTCATATTATTTGACATTGTGCAGGAATATTTAGTCCCTGATGAGTACGTCCAGACTATGAGGGAGTCCATGCTGAACAATTGCCCTGTTTCTTCATATGATCAAGTGTGTCAAGTTTTCAAGCAAGAGCTTGGCGAAACCCCAGATAAAGTATGCATTATGTGTATTCAATAATCTGAGGAGTCCATTCAAAGTATGATATGTGAAGTAGACGTGGCATTTAATTTTAGCTAGGATTTATCTGCTTAATCTAACTTGTATATATAGTGTGTTTTTATTGTTACTACTTGCTAGATGCATGCATGCTTGTATTCATGCATGGAGTATTTTGATGGAGAGTCTAAATGTTCGTACTGAGTTGAACTTCTATCTACAGATTTTTGAGGAATTTAATCCTGTTCCAATAGCAAGTGCTTCCCTGGCTCAAGTTCATGTTGCACGCACCACTGATGGCCAAAAAGTTGCTGTTAAGGTTTGGTTGTAGTAGCTTCAATCCAAATTATGTTCCACAGGTGCTAGTTTGAATAATTTGGTGCTTATTTACCTACAAATTTGCCATATTATCTTCTGGTATTCAGGTTCAGCACACTCACATGACAGACACTGCAGCCGCAGATCATGCCACTGTGGAACTGATAGTGAATACATTACACTGGTTTTTTCCTTTGTTTGATTACAGGTATTCTTTTCATAGTTTCTTACTACAACAGTGCAAATAGATTGATCAAAGATTTACATTTTATATACTTGGCTGGGTGTGACTTCAATATTAGTGGTTTTGTGCTACCATTTATTTGTTCATTTTTCTCTTAATTGGCTATTTCCGCGAGATCTGGCATCAAAGAATGCATTTTAAATGTTAACATTCATTCAAGATCTGGTTACATGTAAAGATGGGCATATTTTCTTATATTCATAGATGTGCTCTTCTTCTTCTTTCTCTTTTCGAGTGAAAATGTATACTCCCAAAAAGGTATTTTATTGAAGGTTTACTTGCTTCCACTTGCAGATGGTTGGTTGACGAAATACGTGAGAGTCTACCACAGGCAAGTCTGTTAAACACTTTTCAGATATTTCCGGATTTATAACTTTTGGATGTGTATACAGTTTTAAGAGTGTTTCTGAAAAAGCTTTTAACCATGCTAATAAATTATTGTTTCTCACCTTCTTTATAAGTTTCCCATCATCCTCTTTTTGTCCGCTTTCTTATCTCTAGCTTGATAATGGATCATAGAGGCCAGAATTTGCATGTAAGTTTAGCATCATCTTAGCAAGCAGTGGTAACATGAGCTTTTTCATTGACCTTTCCCATATATACTTTACCCGTGAAAACAATAAGATGAAAGAAGGGTTTGTGAAGTATGTTATTTTTAAAGTAATTCTTTTAGTTGGGAAGAAAATGTAAGTTGTGTAGGATGTGAATTGTAAAGGCGTTCTTTTGAGATCCTTTTTTATTTTCAAAGAATTGGTGCCTTATTTTCCTTTTACAATCGATTTTTTTAAACTTGTCCTACTATCAATATTTTTGAATGTCCGAGTGCTATCTTTAATGTACATTGATATCATTTTTTGCAACGTCATCGTTCGAATTCAATATATACATCTGTACAGCAGACCATTTTCCATAAAGCCGTGTTCACATTTGACTACTGTATGTATATGCTTCATGAAATACCTAGGGATTTGAATTTTTATCTATAATTAATTCATTTTGCTGGCGGTTTCCCAGATTGTATTGCCATTGTTTGTGCAATATACTTGTTTTAAGGACCCATTTATTACAGATAATGTCTAAAGTCCTAAACATATTGCCCTTATTATCTCTCTACAGTCAATCAATCAATCAACCAAGCCTTAATCAACCAAGCCTTAATCTCACACTAGGTGGGGCTAGCCATATTGATCTTCTGGCCTGAAGCTGTACCAAATGTTAAATGCTCGTCGATATCTAACAAACATATATCTTTCTACATGTTTGTGAAATTATCATAACATTAATTTGATGTACATTAACAATTAATGCATATTACCATCAGGAACTGGATTTTTTAAAAGAGGCTAAGAATAGCATGAAGTGTCTGCACAATTTTCAGAAGCTTTCTCCTCATGTTGCAGAATATGTTTATGCACCTGAAGTTTTCTGGAATTTAAGTACATCAAAGTTACTGACCATGGAATTTATGGATGCTGCACAAGTCAATGATGTCAAGGCAATTCAAAGACTTGGCATTCAACCTTTTGAAGTTGCGAAATTAGTAAGTTGATGTTCTTGCTTACGACTGAATTTTTGTGTCCAGACTTGCCTTGTTGACAGCAAGTTCTGCCTCCAGAGAATTCCCCCTTAAAAGAAAGTCGAACACAACTGGATGTAAAACATTATCCAGTCATAAACTTTCTTCTGGCCAGTCCATACATTATCCACTTTTTCTTCATTGAAAGTACTTACAATTCAGTGAAGGAAAAATTGGAGAGTATTGACATGATTTTGGACTTGAATAATTTTGTTTGACATGCTACAAATAGTTCCGCACATAGCCTTCACTTATTCTTCCCCAACTTTTGGTAACTTCAAGTATACGACTATACTCTTATTTTTTTATAATTACAAATACAAGGCATAATCTGCATAAGATTAGTACACGCTTCATACTTGAGCTGCTAATTCTGCGACTAGGTTTCCTGAGTGCTAGCTTGAATTTTTTTTTTTTTTTTATTTTGCAGGTTAGTCAAGCTTTTGCTGAGATGATGTTTAAGCACGGGTTTGTACACTGTGACCCTCATGCTGCTAACTTGCTGGTTCGCCCTTTACCTTCTGGTGGAAAAAACATATTAGGTGAGCACTATTTTATGCTGCTAAGGGGCAATGGCATTTATTTGGAAGGTGGTCTGATGAACCTTTATTATCTCAAATCAGAGGACTGTCATTTCTTACTTTTTCGTCATAAAATCATTTATAGTTTGACTGGTAGTCCTTAAGTCGAAATTCCTCCATCCAATCTCTTTTCCTTTGATTTTTTCTGTCAGTAATGTCTAGTTGGTTTATAAACACTATTTTGACTGAATGCTTATTGCAAAAATGCATTTCTAGCTGGTTTATGAAAAGTCAATAGTTAAGTTTTCTTAACTTTTCTATAGGCAAGAGAAAGCCACAATTGATTCTCTTGGACCATGGACTGTACAAAGAACTTGATTTCAGTACCAGGTTTCACTATGCTTCTCTTTGGAAGGTAAATTCCTGCTTTGAATATAGCCAATTCTTTCAATTTGATTTCACCAATAGTGTATTTGGAATTTTGACATGTGTTCATGATCTTTTCAAGGCACTAGTATTTGCTGATGCAAATTCAATAAAGGAAAACAGTGTTAAGTTGGGAGCTGGAGAAGACTTATATGCACTATTTGCAGGGATTCTTACAATGAAACCCTGGGATAGGGTTGTGGACTCATCTATTGATCATTTGGTCATACATGGGAATGCTAGCGAGCGTTCGGAACTTCAGGTCTGGTTAGTTTGTCATTTCTTCTACTTGATAATAGCATTTATCTTACCCGAACTTTTCAGCTGTTATTGACTTTTTTCGTTATGATAAATAAATGGCATCTTGATCCTTATTGCCCAGCTTTACACATTATGCAGATGTATGCATCTCAGTATTTTCCCGAAATCTCAGAGCTCCTAAGGAGGCTACCTCGTGTAATTTTGCTGATGTTCAAGACAAATGACTGTTTGCGTTCTGTGAATAACTCTCTGGTATCGTTATTGCCTGTACTCATTGTTGTCATGTGTTCAATACTCCGTCTTAGCTTTAAGTGAAGCATAAATACTTCTTTATATGTGAGGCAATCCTCTTCCTCTGAGGGGAGCTCAAATTAACATAAATAGCACGCCGCCTAGTCTCAACCGTGGATATTTTACTAGTTAAAGCCATATATGTAGTCTAGGGCATAGTTGTCGAATCGAGAACCGAAATTACAAATTTATGAATCGCGAATCGAATCTAATCGGATCGTAAGATTCGGATCAATTCTTAAAATCATATAAAAATAAAATATTTAGAATGTTCAACTTAAATCAATACTGAATTTTAATCAATACATACAATACTAATATAAAAACAAATCATATCAACTAAGCAAGTAATTAAAATTAAAACCTTATCAAATAAAATCATAATCACTAATAATTATTCATCATTAAGTGAATATAACTTGATAAAAATTTTAGAAACATTAAGCATTTTGAATCGGCCAGATCGCCGAATCGAACGATTCATTTACGATTCTAAGCCTATTCGATTCATCCCATAGATTCGTAATGACTCAAGATTGAATCGAACCAAATTGTACGATTCTGATAGCTATGTCTAGGCCAAGACTTTGACAATAGAATGGAATTTAATGAAAAGAAAATGTTGCAAACAAATAATATTGTGGAATTTAACGTTAATCTGAAAATGCAGTTACCATTCGTTCCCGGGTATATGCATAATGTTTACTTTTCCATCAACACATTAAAACTAGAATTTGATTAAACATGGTATGAATGATGTACTTAATAATAAGTGTTCAATGATGTTAGTATGAAGTAAATTCTGAGAAACCAAAAATGTTGATATATTTTACTTCTGTAAAATTGTCCGCTTGCATAGTGGGAATAGTCGTATGTTTAGTTTTCCAATATCGGTTTAGTTGAAATTGCTGTATGTAATATTAATTTTCAATTCAACCAGTTGCAGGGCTCTTCTGTTGAGACATTTTTCATTATTGGAAAAGTTTCCTCGGAGGCTGTTATTGACTTAAAGAGATCACTACGAAAATCCTTGTTAAGTAGGTTAGATATATGGTTGGAGGAGATCTTGCTAAGAGCTCGACTTTTGGGAATGCAGATTGCGTTGTGGCTTTTACAGTTCAGGAAAGCTTTGCCTCGCTTAAACTAAATATCGTTGCAAAGTTGCATCACAACCATCCAATTTCTTTTAGCCTTTTTTTATAAACGGCTTCATTCTTATGAAAAAAAGAATCAATCAACGATTGCCTTCAGGTATTGCAAATAGATACCTTGATTTATTGTTTTTATAAGAAAATTTCATCAACCAAAAAGGATAGATTTGTTGTATTCTTTGTATGATTGTAAGATGATTCTCATATGTTCTGAGAATATAATAATCCCAGAAACTTGTCGATAGGAGTAAGGGAACTCATTGTATTAAGAAAATAATGATAAATGGAACTTAATTAGTTAATAACTGATGTTGATATGATCCTCGATTTCTTCATATTTTGTTGTTACTTTCCTTGTGGTGATTTATTTCATTTACTTGTACAGAAAAGTCTTCGTTTTTTGAGCTTTGCAGGATTGAAACCTGGTCTTTCTTAAAAAAAAGTAACGTTGGTCTTCTTTTAAAAGTCAATATGCCTTCAACATGTACGTACATGGTGTAAATAATATCCAATCCGGCTTTAAATACTGAGTCGAACTGAAGTATCCAATTCATTTTGATTGATGGGACTAAACTGGAGTATAAATAAATTTGAGGATTTAATTGTAAATATTAGAAGTTAGGTGAAACTAAAAAACATTAAAGTTTTAAGGAAAATCTTTCAACGTCCTGGTCCTCACTAAGGAATCAGGAAGTATTTTCTTTTTTATGTTTCTCGTTGGGGATTTCCATTTTCTGTTGAGGGCTCCCAATTCATAAAAAAACTATTAATTTTTTTTTGTCAACGTATAGCTAAAATATTGCATATATTGAAAAAATGGATATATGCTTAGTGAAAATAATTAAACTAAATACGACATGCAATAATCATTACCAATTCAACTTTGAATACTATTTAATACTTACTAAAACTTTTTTTTATTACATTTGGAGATCTGTTGTGAAAACTACAAATAAGGGAAGAAAAACTCACCCTACCCTTCTGTGTTCACCCTGCCTTGGAGGGTGCAAACTAATGACATCCCCTCATTTTTAATAGACGTTTATTCACTTGAGTTAAGCCTTTTTCACTATTAATAACATAAATAACTAACAATTCAGGATATTTATTGATGTAATTTTTTTATACATTTAATATGATGAAATAAAAAGACAGAATATAGGGTAGACAGGCTTTTGCGAAGAAAAGAGTTTAATTTTAGAGTAAATATATAGATCAGTATGAGCAGTAAAAAACTCTTTTTTCTAAAAAAATTTATGTTTCTCATTTTTTATTACGAATAAATTTAGTACAATTGGTACATTTATTAACAGTGGGTGAGAATGATCAGTGATCAATCTTCAGTTCCTTCAAAATTTCTTTTATTAAAAAAATGACCTTCTGCTGTACCTTAAATCAGAAAAACACATTAGAAAAATCTTTTTATTTTATTTTATTATATACTCGTAATACAGAATAAAGATGTAGAATAAAACATTTTCTGAGTACTGAATTCGAAAAATGATACTTTTTTTAAATTGATATTTGAAATCAATGTTAATTCATACTAATATAAAAAATAAGAATTACAATTAGTTTTGTTGTAAATTGTGTGTAATTATACGGTGCTTTTTGTAAATTACAAGCAACGCTTTAATTACGCATTTTGGTTTCTTACAACTTCTAAAAGTTGAACTGAACTTAACTGAATTTATTTCAGTGTAAATTTATTACTACACATAATTGAACTTAACTTCACTTATCTTAACTTAATTGTAATTGAAGAGAACAAGACCTTAGTATTGAAAAATTTCCACCCCTTCTCATACGTGACTCAAACATGAAATCTTCAGATATCACAAATTCAATTTTAACTACAAGACTAAGACTAAGACATTCACCACAAACTAAAACAATATTTCATTATTATTATTAGTTAAATTGAAAGTGTTAATATTAATGAATTATTAAGAAGTATTTTGAATTTTAATAATAAAACAATTAGGATGACACTCTGCTACCCTTTAACCAAATTAACTCCAATTTGATTAATCATAAAAAAAATTGGGTACGAATCGAGTAAAAGAATATCAAGTGAAGTGATGCATATCCAGGCCACATAAGTCATGAATGTAAAGATTGAAACAAAAAGATGGGGTGTTAGAATGCATTTTATGCATTATAGTTTATCTTAATTTATGTTTGATTCAATCATTATTTTGGAAAATTGATTAAGTTGTGGATATTTTGTGATTTTTATTAGGGAAATGTGAAAGTGTTTGAAAATGGGATAAAGAAGTGTCCACAAATGGAGCAGTTTTTGGAATCTGTTTTGGACGTGAACTTGGAGCTGTTTCGAGCTATATTCGTGCAACTCACTTCCTCGTTATGTGGGCTTTCATCAACTTCCAATTGGATGAAGTGGAGGGCTGAAACTGACCTCAAATATTACATGCCTCATTCATTTGCTTCATGGAAATTAGAAAGAGTACGTGGGCATTATCCAACTTAGTGGAATAATTGGTTCCAATTGTTGAGAATCAACTTCAGCCTATAAAAGGCTTTTATCCTTTTTTTTTGACATTTACTCACACTCTTAAATTATTTTGGCTTTCATTCAAACAGTGTGTCTTGTTAATTTCATATTCAATCAAAGGTTAATCCTACTTTTATATTTTTCACTTGTGAAATCTAAATTAGCTTTATATTTCTTTATCAATTTCATTATTTGTTTGTTTCGGTTTCTAACTTTTACTTTGATTCTTTTGATTAATGCAAAAAGACATCTTTGCTTTGATTAAACGTTTTCAAAATTGATATAAATATCGATTTGATCCATGATTGTCCTTTTGATTTGTATAGTATCAAGCGTCTGGACTAGTTGGTTTGAATCGGGTTTTCCTAGTTTTTAAAGCAACTACCAAGTTAAACTGAGGAACTGTTAGGCTACAGGTATGTGGCTAGGCAGCTTCTAAAGTCTTAGCCATAGTGGCCCAATTCCTCTTTCAATGCTAAAAGCCCAAACCCGGTTTCATCCCTTAACCTAGATATAAAAGCTTCCTTACCTCTCTTCAGACTTAGTTTTTCCCTTTCTCCCTCTTGGTGCCTCTCTGTAAACCGCAACCCATTCTTTTTCTCTCTCCTTTTCAACCCACGGCAGTCATGTGCTCGCTAAAGTGCTTGAAACTTCTTGGCACGTGATGGATGGCAACTTGCAAGTTTCTGTTAGAGTCGGCTACAGGTTTTTGTTATAAAAGGAGTAGAAGGTTGGAGATGAGATGATGCGCTTAATCTTTCGGTTAGTTTGCTCGGTTAGGGATTCTTTTACTTGTTTAGATCGTTCGATCTAGTTATTTTCGGGGTTGTATTGTGTTTTTCTCTGTTAAGCTTAGTAGTTAGGTTTTCTTTACTGATAGCTTATTCTCAGAAACGATATCTTCCTTGAATCTCCTGTACTTGTTGTTTCTTTGCCGATTAATAAGATTGCCGAAAAACCTTACCCTTATTACTCTTCAAAAGAGTGGCCTATAAGTCCACTCGGGGGAACCAAGTAAAATCTTTGTGTGTTGTTTAGTTTTACTGCAGATTTGTATGTTCATATATTCTGTAAATCTGTGTTTTTCAGGAATAAATCCCAATAATTGGTATCAGAGCGTTTTTCACTCCTGTGATCCATTGATCAGGTAAAATCTGTTTTGTTCAAGATTTTGTTGAAATCGATTTCTTCCGCTGCCTCTGTTCTTTGATTTGATGTTTTTGTTGCATAAGGTTCTTGAAATTATGATTTAATTGGTTCATGTAATCAGTTTTTTTTATGCGTTCTAAAATCTAAGTTGCGTTCTTGTGATTGATAATATCTTCCCGTTCTTGTTCCGATCATCTTATTTTTCTTTGTGAGGATTTCTGGTTGGATTCACTAAGGTGGAGCCATTAAGAAATTGTTTATACCTTTATTGCGGTGAACGAGTAAGTTATCTTGACTTTTTCTCTTTAATTCATTTTATAATTTTGTGGCTGCTAGAGCACTCAGGTATCGCACTATCTTTCCAATATTTTCTTTATCCTAATCTGTTTGAGATTGTTGCCTATTTGTGTTACTGGTGCTATCTTGTTGTCTTCCTTTATATGAATTTTTAATTGAAAATTAAAAAAGCTATTGTGTTCTTTTATAAGAAAATCAATTTGATCATTGCAAGATTATCACAATAGTTTTAATTTTGTTGTCTCCTTCCTAATGTACACGTAATTGGATATATATTAGAAAGCGGTTGAAATATTATATTGTGTTCATTATCAATTACATTTTTTTTTGTCTTTTCTTTCACGTGATTAAAGATTCCTTTACAAAATTTCTGGTTGCTTATAATTTTGGATGAATTAATTGCCCTCTTATTGCTAAGTTGTTTAGTCCATTAGACTACTTTCTTTGTTTAAATCTCAGCTAGTATTTTTGGGTTAAAATCTGTTTAGGTCTTTGTTTTTTGTTTGCTGTTTCTCTTGTGTTAGCAGTCTCTCTTTTGCTATCTCAAGGTCTAGTATTTAGGCTAGTTCTTGGTCTTTTCTCTAGTTTTATCCTTGTTGTTTTTTTTGTTAAGATGTCTGTAACTAGGATTAGTTTAGAGAATTTTGATGGGAAGTCTGATTTTTCTCTTTGGAAAGATAATATGAGAGCTGTCCTAGTTCAGAATAAGTGTATTAAAGCACTTTCTGGTCTTTCTAATCTCCCTGCTTCTTTAACAGATGTTGAGAAGCAGGATTTAATGGAATTGGCTTATTCCACTATCATTCTAAATCTTTCTGATAATGTCCTTAGGAGAGTTAGAGATCAGAAAACTGCTCCTGGAATTTGGACTAAATTGGAGAGTTTGTATATGACCTCTAACACTGCTAAGGTAGCTTACTTAAAAGAGAAATTTTTCAGTTTTAAAATGAGTCCAACTAAAAGTGTTGATGAGAATTTTGATGACTTTCAACAACTCGTTAATGATCTTGAGGATACTAAAACTACAGTCTTAGATGATGATAAAACTTTAATTTTGTTAAACTCGATACCTGAAAAATTTAGTTCTTTAAAAGAAGCTTTAAAATATGGTAGAGAGAATTTAGAAATTGATGACATCATTGCTGCCCTTAGAATGAAAGAACTAGAAGTTGAGTCTGTTTTTAAATCCAAAAGTCATGTCAATGAAGGTCTCTTTGTTAAGGAAAATAATGATGTAAAATATGGTAATAAATCAAAAGGCTTTAAAAATAACAACTTTCAGCATGTTAATAAATCTAATAATTCTAACTTTCAAAATGATGGTGGGGAGCCTGCCTTTAATGATAGAATTGTTTGCTATTATTGTAAGAAGGTTGGTCACACCAGGAGGTTTTGTAAAGCTAGGATAGATAAAATGAAATCAGTAAATGTAGGGCAAGGTGGAGTTAATAACATTGCTGTTTGTGATGATGATTGTGAAGTTCTAAATGTGAGTCTAGGCTGTGATTTGAGTCCTTGGGTGTTAGACTCAGGCTGCATTTTTCACATGACATCTAGGAGAGACCTGTTTATAAATCTTGAATTGTTTAAGGAGGATAGTAAAGTTTTCATGGGAAATGGTTCTTCTTGTTTTGTTCAAGGTGTTGGCTCTGTTCAATTTGTGTGTAAAAATTGTTCAAAATTCATTTTAAGCGATGTTAGATACGTGCCAAACATTAAGAGAAATTTAATTTCTCTTAGTCAATTAGATGGTAAAGGTATAAATTTTTCTGCTCAAGGTGGAGTTTTAAACATTGTTAGAAATACTAAATGTTTGTTGAGTGGTAAACTTGTAAATGGCCTGTATCATCTTGATGCCTCTGCTGTTTTTGGATCAAAAGTTAATATTAGTAAACCTGTTATTGATACTAATAT